>WYDI02034368.1:0-40676 GCA_009867235.2 Psittacus erithacus
GCAGCCCAGGATATGGTTGGCTTTCTGGGCTGTGAGCGCACACTGAAGCCAGCTCATGTTCATTTTCTCATCAACCAACACCTCAGAGTCCTTCTGCATAGGGCTGCTCTGAATCTCTGAATGCTCTGAAGATGGATGGATTTGGCAGAGATGAGATAACCAAAATATACTGTTTAAGAGCATGCCATAGACAACGGAGAGCAATGTGCTTCTAGACATGCAGCAAACTACTAATCCTTCACCTTCATTACAAGAAGCAAGGGGAACAGGACAGGATTTGATTTTGAAAACTGGCCCTGTGACACAGTTCTTCCCGCAGTTAATCTGAGTGTGGAAGTGCTTCCCAGATCCACAGATACAGCTACAATATAGCACTTTCAAGCTTTGAAAAGGTCTTTTAATTATGTTATGAGTGCCTCTTCTCAGGTCTTCAAGGAATTATCCTTTTCTCCCTCTTCTTTACCCGCTAGCAGTGCCTCCCATACCATTCTCTCCTTTGCTAGTTTTACTGCTTTTAGTCTATAAGAACTACCTAGAAATGGGACTCGCTCGGTCGTAGTTCCCTGACCTCTGCTCACCCCCACATCTACTCATATCCTACCTCATATATTCAACTCCCTTCGGTCTCTCCATGATGGTAGTTGTTATTCATCTAATGTAGTTTGTCCTTCCTTAATAGAAAACAGTGGATTTCTCTCCGTCATTAACTCTTATCTTAATTTATTTCTTAATTCTGCAAATTGCCAATAGTTATTTGTTTTTCTTTACAGTGTGTTTTGGGAATTCTCCTGAAGGAAAGTTGTATAAAAAAACCACTTTGTAGAGCAACAGACCTCCAGAAATTTCTGATAGAGTGATATAAATGAAGGATATTTCAGTACCGTCCTTAGTACAAAATATGCTATGCACTTTTAGCTCACTATAACATAACTGGTATTAGTTCTATACTTTTTAATTTCACTTCATATATGATATAAAGCAGTTATAGCAAGGCAATATTATAAAAGATTAACTGATGTCTCATTAAAGCAGACTGCATGATATTTCTTAGGACTTTTTCTCATGCAATCACCTGATTAAAATGTTCAAATTATTAAAATAAAGACTGCATCATTGAGTGTTTCTACCTGAGTAGACAGTTGTACCATCTAGGTTCCATGAGAATGTGTCACCCAAACCTCTTGAAGCTGAGAGGAACTCTCCTATTAACTTTGATCTGTTGGTGAGAATTAACATAAACCTTCCAAACCTGTCACATCTCAGGCCTCCTGGCAGAATATTTCCTTGAACAAGAAGACCAGGACAAGAAGTCCTCAGGAGCCTAACATAAATATTTTATGGTGATACTTCAAGGGGGAAAGCAGACAAAATCAGATAAATATTTACTTTTTGAAAAAAATATTACTTCAGACAGATTTTTAAAGAAACGGCATGGCATTGCGATGAATGAAAATATCATGTACTTCTTATAAAGCAAAATATATTTCACAAAGACAAAGTCTTGAGCAAGATTTTGGGCCAGAAAACTATGTTGCTAAACATTTAAAAGGACCTAGAGCTGCTGGACTGTACAGAAGTGAAGCTGTTTATACCTCAGTATTATTTCTTATTATTTGAGAAATGTGTCCTATATTTCATATCAAGCACCTGTCATTGTTTTGATGATTATGCCTTTTTTTTTTTATCTGTGAGATTTTTCTATGTATCTAAAAGCAAGGCATTTACTGAATCGTCTGAAGTCCTTGAAAGGAAAATTACTCTGCATATATGATCTCCACACACTTAATTTTTAAGTTTATTTTCTATTGGCTTTCCTCTGAGTCACTACACTAAAATGAAACAATTAATAGATTGAATTTTGGTATTGCTTATAAAACAAATTGATTGGAAATCTGTTCCTTTTTTATAGTGCATGTGAAAAGCTTTTGAAGATTGATTTATAAAAAGAAGTTGTGTACAATTCTAGTGCACACGCATCAATTTATAAAAGGAGCAACCTCTAGCAGGTTAACATCCTTATTGTCCACTAAAGCAACTGTACTACAGTGCAAAATCTATACAAAACAGTGACAAAGTTTGAAAGTGAGAATAACTTAAAAATCTTAGTTTGATTGCAAGAAATAAAGCCTGACTTTTATGGGGTGGAGGGGAGCTGCTTTATTGGCAGATGCTCTTAGAAGATACAAGTAGGATTATGAAAGTTTAGCTAAAATATAACTTATTAACCAAAGGAGGAAGTACAGGAATTCCAAAGAAGACATTTAATTACTTTTTATCATGAAAGAAAGCTGATAAAAAGATATGTAGGATTAAGTAAGAAAAGAATAAAATAAATGGAAAAATTTTTAAATGGAAAATTCCATTGTTACATCTTTCATTAGAAAGTATATCCTATGGAGGGGTTGTATTTTCACCCCATAGTGCTATCAGCTTTTTGGTAAAACAGCAATAGTGTAATTGAAATCCATTTTACACCATTTTCCCTTGGATGATTTAGAATTAGATCAATTTATATTCTGTGGGTATAACCCAACGAGAGTATAAATGCAGCCACTAAAATTGTTTCTGTCTATGAGCAAAGCTAGTACCATTTACTGATTCATTACACTCTCAGCGGGGTCCTTTATTTCAAAAGCTACCTGGAATTATTACTAGCAATAGAACACTAAACTCTAAAAAAAGATTTACATAAAAAAATCAAGTTAAAAGAAAACTTATAATAGTGATTAAAAGTAACATTTGATGACTATTTTGATTAAATACCCAGTTTAAATGGTAAGTAGCTCAAACGGACAAGGAGGGTTTTTTCTCCTCCAACTCCAACTTAAAATGCACTTATTTAACTAGAATACTAAGTTCTTGATAATATACCTGAAATAATAGACAGTAATTCCATTAATATTTAACAATATAAACATCAGGCAAAGGTTATATATCTGGAATCATTGAATATGGTTTTTGCATCAGGGTGCTAATTTTAGAAATAACTTCTCTCTGCCTAGGCCTGCTGATGTACGGTTGTTATAGCAAGTCAGTAATTGAGTTTTCTGGGCATTTTGACCACTGTTACAAATTTGCAAAGCAGATTACACAGCAGAAACACAATTTCCATCTTCACCTTTATAACACTGCTTTCCATTGTGGGAATTGGTATGTTTATGGAGGGAAATATAATCTAAGTGCGCCTAATTTGTAAGAATGTGACTTCTGATGTTAACTCAGTGAGCTTCATTTTGATTCATTTGATAACAGATTATGTAAAGATTTGGTATTAGGGAGGTATCATAAAACTTATTGTCTTTTCTTACCTAGGCAGAGAATATTGGTTTAGATTATTATAAATTGAAACTCAAAGAAAATGTTCATTTTCAGCTGCTATGCAAAGATCCTTGAGAAACCTCTTTCACAGTATCAGTTGTAGACTTTTGTGAACAAATGGCCTTGTTCGAATTCTTCTGTATAAGCTGGGCCCAGAAATAATGCTAAGCTGATGTACATTGAGAGGTGCGGTGTGGGGGTAAGGATGAAGCATCTACTTGAGAAGACTCTGAAAAAGATACTGTTAGATAGTTCATCAGGTGGTTCATCCTTGCCTTGAGACTGCCATGATCTCGTGGTGTCTCAGTCACAGGTCCCATCATTTCTATCATTCTGTATCAATCAGGGTTCTATCATTTCTTGTTCCTGTGTTTGTCTCCTTGCCTGGTCTGGGGTAAGAGGATGCTGTCATAGTTAGATACTATAAACTCCATAGCTGTGCAATTTATAGGGGATTGCAAGGCTATTTCACCATTAGCAGGTAGAGCAGACCAGTAGAAGGAGACCTGTAGAGCAAAATAGTTTATGCTGCGGACCTCCCTTCCATACTGTACACTGTAGTTTTTCACTTGAGACAACTCTAGTATGATCACCTCAACTGAACCACACCTGTGGCTGAAGAGAATTAGGTGATGTCCAGGACACATTTTTCAGTTGAATTTTGGAGGAAAGAAATCCAGTTGCCACACTCTGAATATGCAGCTAAGATTTGATGTTTAATGAGGTAAAGAAGGGCACTGGCTGTGATGTCTCGGGGTGATGGGGTAGATTAGTACAAGCGGTGCATTGGCATCCAAGCAGATCTCAGTGAAATAAACTTTTTTCATCTAAATTGAGACCTGATGAGATTATAGATGGCTTGATGGTGGCACATAATAAAACAATCAGCATTAGGTTTCACTTTATTTTCTGCAATGCATTCCTTCAAAAGTGTGTGTTAAGGAGTGCAGTATGGGAGTAGAGAAGCCCATATTGTCCAGGATTTAAGCTGTGTTAGAGGTTTGTTGCTTGGTTCAGAGACAATTTTGTGAGGAAAGAGGTGTTGGAAATAAGCTTAGCTTGAACTCCTTCAGGTTTTACCTCTGCCTTGTTCAAACACACTTCTTGGCACCTTAAGATGAAACTCTAGGTCCCCCCTGCACCTCTTTGAAGATGCCTTCTCTGGGACACACATTCCTGAAAGGCTCTTTGGTATCATCCTCCAAAGTCTGCAGGAGCCACTTCAGGACTTCTTGAGTCTGTTTCAGGCTCAAGGAGGAGCAAATTGAAGCGGTGATAAGCATGCTTGACAGATCCTTTTTTATTATCTTCCGTGAAAGATTCCTGTGTCACAGGATGCAGGTATAATGTGTGTTTATCAGTGAGATCCCTGGTAACTGACATTGGCTGCTGTCCACACAATTTAGGAAAGTAATTTGTTTCCAGTAAACAGAAGGGAGTGCTGACAAGCTGCATGTTATTGCTTTTGTATGAAATATTTATACCATGGATTGATCGCCCTCTCCAATGGGTTAAATGCCTAGAATTTCTCATTAGCTTCCAGAATCTGTGTTGCAAAAACACAGGCACAGACATCCTCTTGTGATTACTGATGAACAAGAGTTCTCTAATTCTGATGTGACTGTAGCTGCAGCAAGGCAGATATTATTACTTTCATTTTCCTCTTATGAAGAATTTGAGGACTCTTTTTCAGAGTGTGTTTCTTGGGACCTTTTGCTCTCATGCTTTTGCTGCCATAATGATTTGGAAGACAGCCTCTTGCACTTTGTTATGCTCTGTTTTAAATGTGAAACATTTAAATGGGAACCTGCCAGTTTTACAAGAGACACAAGCATCTTACACTGTGGCATAAAAACATATGTGCACATTCACACCCCAGTGGAGTGTACTGATGCAGACAGTTATTTATTCTGAAAAAAACCTCTTGATATGCTCTGTTAACTGTTACCTTTGTAAAAATCATCCAGTATTAATTGGCAGAATGCATAGTAGTCTCAATATTCCCTTAGAAGTGTATTATCAGGAGATAATTCTGGGGAGAATGGTGGCTCCTACACCCATCAGATTGTTAACATTTCTGATTGTATGTTCCAAATTTAATGAAACAGTCCTCAGAATGTTTTGCTTATTAGCACTGTTACAGTGTTCAGTGTTCCCAAGCCTCACTTCCCAGTAAGGCTTAGGAAGTGTTAAGCATCAGGGAAACTCTGCCACCCACTCCATCAGTAGTTTTATCTGAGTGTGATTAATTAATGTGAATAATATACAGTGTTTTGTACCCAGTATCAGAAAAAAAGGAATACAGTAGGTGTATAGTCAATAAGGAATAGATGTAATGTTATCATTTCAGCAGTGTTTTGGTACCCTGTTAAAGGGCAAGGCTAGTAGAACATTAGGTGCTTCATAGACAAGAATAGTTGAGTGTGTCTTTTTCATGCAAGCGCTGTGAAGGGGAAATGCTAACATTCAGAACACGCAGCACATGGGAAGGTAAGTTAGGACAGTGTGCTACTGTGTAAAGTCAGAGCTGTGAAGAATTAGAGATATTGGAAAGGATACCCCAACTTGGGAAGGCTTCATGACCACATTATAATTATCAACTTCAAAAGAAGCTTACTGCTGCCTTAGCCTCCAAACCTGCCTCCCTCAGAGTTACGTACTTCATCTAGTAAAGGGTATGTCTGTGCTGGAAAGTTGTACAAGCTTGAGGCAGTGAGTTGTAACACCACATACAGGGATTCAGAGCAACTTGGATCTAACAAGCATGAATATACGTGTCCTTTAAACTCAGGACAATCCTTGGTAAGGCACAGCAGTAATGATAGTTTCAGTGACACGTAAACACAAAGGGAATGTTTGCATATAACAGGGGCTATAGTTGCATATAGACTATAATGTAGTTCTCTTTATTCAGACTTAATACTGGGGAGTAGACACTCACTATACCCATTGTCTATTTTTGACAGAAGGTTTAGGTGGGATGAGTGTGGTAGTTGTATTCCCGACACCTCCAAGTATGAAATAATAGTGGAGTGGTTAAATGCTCTAAAATCAGCAAGAAAAGTTACATAATAATTGATGCTTTCACATGGGAATGAAAAGTTTCTGCAGTACTGTTTAATTATGAAGAACAACTGAATTTATTCCTGGGGAAAAAAAAAAAAAAAAAGAAAGAAAAGAAATTGCATGCATTGGTCTAGAAGGAAAGCTGAAACATAGCTTGTGTTTTAAAAAGAAAAGGATGATTTAATGACATTTGACAGTAAGTATTTTCATTGGGACATTGTGATTCATATTCTCCATTTCTATTCAAAATTATTATAGCGCTTTATATTTGTAGCACAGGGGACAGAGAAAATATTTCTTTTCCCAAAACATGAGCCTCTACTGAATAGCTGTTGCCGGTCAACATGCCACTCTGATCCACATAAATTATACCCTGGAAATATCTTGGCTAGTAAAAATTAGTATTAGAAGTACTTATATCAGTGGTGGCATGTCTTTTCTGATAATTGAGGATTTTCTTTAGAAGGCAGAATATTTGGTCATTTAAGGCTTGGTTTTGGTAGTAGCCTAAATAACAATCATAATTTAAACATCTCAGACTAAATGGAGCTTCAATCACTGTTCTGTCCTAGAAACTGATGTTCTCTACCGAAGGAGAAATTCCTTATTAATAACATTCTCAGTGTAAGGATGCTCCCTTAGGTGAAGCTAATATCTGCAAAATTCTTTGGTGCTTGTATGTAACAGTCGAGATGCGCATGTTTGTACAGTGAGTGAGCAGTAAAAGAGTTTTTCACTGCAGATCTGCAATATTTCTCAAAAGAAAGCTTGTCACCAGTCATGGCTGGGAGCTTTCCCCAAAGTGATATGAATTCCACAGCAAGTCTAAATCCTAATTTGAATATCAGTCAAAAATAATTTTACACAAAATATTGGAAACATGCACATACTGTTCCTGTATTTCCATGTAAAAATAAACCAAACATATCCATACGTATCAGCCCCATAGTTATGGCATGCTGAAGAATTGAAAGTCTTGATCCTATACATCATATGTATTAAAAAGTAACAGATTTCCTCTTGATGGAAAACAAATATTTCTGGTCAGGAAACCTATTTATATTTAGCACTTTGGAGCAATTTATTTCCTTTTTTAACAGCGACTCCTAAAGGAGAAAAGTTAGTCTTCCTTTGGATTCCATATATACCTATGAACTATAGGTCTCCTATGGGTAGTAAATAAGTATTGATTTTCTTCATAACAAACTTACATGATTGCACCGATTAAACTTTAGACTTTCCTTTATGATATAAAAAAATGGAAATTGGTGAGCTAAAGAAGATTTACGTTACAAAATTGTTTGGGCTTTTGTATTCACCAAACTGTAATTCAAGGTCTGAATGCAAAGCTTCTGTGTATATTGCCTTTTTTATACTGTAACAATTAGCATGTACAATACATGCTGATATTACCATTATAACAGCATTATGTCTGTTACAACTGCTAATAGTCACATTGCTTCATTTTTTTTATTCTATATTTGTTAAAATCCTGAGAGCATACTCTGCAACAATGATAGATTCAATGTTGATATTGTTGCTCAACAAGAACATTGATTATGTCTTTATATGAGATATTCAGCACATATACTATACGCAATTATCATCTTAAATGAGCACAAGCATTTATTTAGTGTCAACTGAAATTATTTAAATCCTAAGAATTTTTTTGTCTGGTTAGTATTATGAAGGCATTAATAACAACTATATAATAGAACACTACTGATATAGTATTATGCATGAATACATATTTGTAAGCAGAATCATAAATAGAAGTGTTGAGGCATAGTTGCATTGTTGTAGAAAATAGTAATATCCACAACCCCCTCTCTACTGGTAATAAGTATTAAGATAGCCTGAAAGGATGCTTCAAATCTTTACAGGAGTTTTGAGCATTCTATATGGTGTTTGCTTCCCACATACTGTTTGCTTTGATCTTAGCAACAGAGTACTTTTAAAGTCGGGAATTCCTATTCTTTCCAATTTGTTTTATATGAAGCACTGAAGTGTCAAATGAAGGCTTGGGAGTGCTGATACCAATGGATGTGCAAATGGAATTGCACATCCATTGTTTTTCTGGATGTGCGATTCATAGGTGTGTTACAGTAATTGGAGAACAGTGGATGAAGTTGTAGCTATAGGCACTGCATGGGGAACACCCAGCCAAGAGGAAAAGCTGGAGAGATTGTTTCTGGAGTCCATCATTATCTGGTTTAATTCAGCACTACCTAAAAGTAGCCCCTTCGTTTGTTCCACCTGTGTGTAGCTGCACTGAACTGTTTATTTCCGCCTGTTGTGATTAGATCCTGCTGGCTTTGTCAGGAATCTGAAAAAGCGCCTTTCTGGTTTCTCATTGCTTTAGTAGTGCTGAACCAGTTATGTCAAGGCAGCAGGGGAGAGAAATCTGATAGGAATGCTAACACTGGTGAGAATGGCAGTGGGAAGACCTTCAAGGGAAACACTTAAGGCACAGCTCACCTCCCTGGCAAACCAAACAATTTGCCAGTGTCACCCCTGCAGTGGCTAAATGACTGGAGTGAAAATTTATGGAGACAGGAATGGTTCTCCTGCTGTAATTATACAAACCCTCTCAACAGTGTTTCACTCCACAAAGTCACAGTTGATAAATAATAAGCCACAGAAGCAGCGACTTAATTCTCACTTATTAAAATCATCTATTATCTGTTTTTTGTTGAGAGTTGTTGCAGGTTTATATTGCTAGCATTTCACTATCCGAATGGTAGTAACCAGATTGGTTTTGCAAGAGGTGCTAGGTCACTGCTTTAAGAAGCAGGAGGCCTGGGTCTAGTGACAGGCAACATCATGGTGGGACAACAGTCAGAGCAGTTGTGGGGTCCGAAAATGCTACTGGTAATGAATTCTGCTCAATATATACATATTTATACACATGTGTATATATGTATCTATATTTGTATACATATCCCTAATATGCACAGTGTAGCAGGAATGGAGGAGCTGAAGGAAGGCTGCTTTTCTTCTCCACTGCCCCCCTCCAGGAGTACTCATTTCTCACAAAATGGGACCAAGTGCTCTCCTTTTGTCCCTTGTACTGGTGTAAAGGTCCTGAGCTCAGTGAATAAGGAAAAGCCAGGGAGCTGCTGTGGCAGCTTGTGCTGCAGCCCCTAGCCTCGGGGATGCCTCAGCACAGACCTAGGCCCTCCACATAACGATCAGCTCAGAAGTGGTTAGCAAGGGCACAGGGAACCATGCTCCCTCCACAGATTTCCACTCTCGTGCCCCAGGATTTACCAGTAGTGTGAGAAATGACACAGATCCAAATTGCTACTAGTGCCTGAATTAACTGGGCTAACGTATGAGAAATGCTAAAAAATCCTTCTGCAAATGTCCTAGTGTAAATAGAGTGTCTGATGGGAACACGCCTTTGCTCCGGGTTTGGGTCTGTTAGGAGCTGCTTTCTCTAACAAAGCAAATATTTGGTGACAGAACTAGATGTAGCAAGTGTTGCTTAGCAGGAAAGTGTGAAGTATTCATAATGATATCAAATACTACTCAAAATTCAATGTTTTTTACATTCTGTTGTGAGCTTAAACATTGGACTCCTGTCACAGGAATTTCTGCTGCAGTAGACAATTTCTAGCTTAAATGGACCTGCTTTCAATAGAAAATGGGACAGTTTTCAAATGAAAAAAGGCCAATTTGTGAATAAAAATGGGCCTTTTTCTGAGCAAAGAGGCTTATAAACATGAAGTGATAAATGGCTTTGCAAGTTTTCAGCGCAATAATAACAACTTCTTAATCAAAATAATGACAAATCTGCTTCTAGAGGAGGGGGGAAAAGCTCCATTCAAGTTTTAATACATTGAATACATTTTAGAAAATAAATGTATAAAAACTGTAAATTTTGTTCTACTCTGTCATCTGAATTTGTGTCTGAGACATGTCAGTAATATTTCTTTGTGTATATTTATGATGTTATAAATTAAAATCATGTTCGGGATTTGCTGCCTTCTGAGAGGAATTTCATGGAATAATGTAAAATTTAAGAAAATCCATTTCTTAGGATCCCGTATGTGGCAATGGCGTCTGATTTTCTACTAGTCCATATGTTTTTAGAACTAAGTATATCTTCTGGCCTGACTCATAGAATATACATGCAAATAAATAACTTTGTAATAGGTGATCTGATGAACACATGACATGATTGCTTCTCTCGTGGCCTAAAAATGCTTCAGGATTCAGTACTAAGGAATTGGGATCCCCTTTTTACATATGCTCCTCTGGACCTGTTCAGGCGAGTCCTGAGGAGCGCCACAAAAATGCTCAGAGGGCTGAAGCACCTCTCCTATAAGAAAAGACAGAGGGAGTTGGGATTGTTCAGCCTGGAGAAGGCTCTGGGAAGACTTATTGTGGCCTTTCAGTACTTGGGGTGGCTTTAGATGGGGACAGACTTTTCAATAGAGCCTCTTGTGATTGGACAAAGAGTAATGGTTTTCAACTAAAAAAGGGTAGGTTCAGAGTAGGTATAAGGAGGAAATTCTTTATGATGAGAGTGATGATACAGTGGAACAGGTTGCCCAGAGGGATGGTAGATGGCTCATCCCAGGGAACATTCAAGGTCAAGGTGGATGGAGCTCTCTCAGTAACCTGATATACTTGAAGATGTCCCTGCTCATTGCAGGGCAGGGTCAGCTAGATGACATTTAAAGGTCCCTTCCAACCCAGATCATTCCATGTTCTCTGCTATGGATAAACCCTACTTCAGCTTCTTTGATTCTGCTTTATAAGGCAATGCATGGGTGGTAGACAGAGATCGCTGCATTGCTATATGGAGTTTCACACTGTTGTCTCGCTGCATGTGAATTCTCTGGAAAAACATTAGATAAAGGACAGAGAAAGTGTGATGTCTACGATGTGTAACCTTGGTTCTTGTAAACAAATTTAGTCACTAGAGCTGGTCTGAGGTTCAATTAGTCCTTTATCAATTAGGGCACCTTTAGTAGTGGTGCCCTAACCACCCTTTCAGGTGTCACTATGTCGTTTTGCCCCTGCCATCCAGGCTTTATTTTTCAAGATTTGAAAAAGCATTCCTGAGCACACCTGACATTCTTACGATATAGTTTTAAAGGTGGCTGCAGCACTTTCTCATCTGCGTCCTCCACTGATGACGCAGCATATATGGCCTTTGGGCAGACGGTTCCTTACAAGGCAGCCATACAAATGGTGACAATATTAATTTTAAGTGCCCAGTCTTGTCTCCAGTGAAATCCATGTCAAAATTCTCTACAAGTTCCATGGGAGCAGGCTCTGATGCTGACCATTGCTCCCTTTGATGGGATGTATTACTACCCCATTGTCCAGCTTGCAAACAGATCTGCTTTCATGCCTGATGCAGGTGGTGAATAAGAAATGCTGTCACATTCTCTTTGCAGAACAATAGGCACAATTTTCTTTTCCAAGTTATAGGTGTTTTTCAGTGGGGGGAAATTAAATATAGCTTTTATAATGGACCTACGCTGTCTGGTTCTACATTAGGTAGCCAGATAACTAACCATGCCATAGGAGTTGGATACTGTAGATGTAAATCATTACTTTTATTATACACATTTGCTTTGTAAAATTACAGGCAGTCACCCACTTTAGAAAATGCTTTCTTGTTTCCTACAGTGAAGCAAACTTAGATTACCATTCTAAATGCTAATAAACAGAATTAATGTGATTTAATAAAGTGAATTCATATGTAGATGGTGACATTAGTATTTATATACTCATCATAATACTGATGAAGAAAGCTGCTAAATATGGGTGCACTGGTGTAAACTTACTCTTTAAGTGCAGGTATATATTAATTTCTTTCCTCTTTCATAATCTCCTTAAATAACAGGATGGATTATGTAGTGTTTACCAGTATTCGCAGTATTCCTTCATACTGTATTCCAGCTAAGGTTTCCATTGTAGCAGCTGAAGCCCATAGAAAGCTATGTTTCAGATTTGGCAAAACACTGTGATAACTGTGATCTCTTTCTATGCTATGTTTCAGCATGTAAAATAAAGTTTTAGAATTTTTATTTATTATTTTAATGTGAAGTAAAAGTAGATTGTAATCTGTTGTGGGTTGGTTTTTTTAACCCTTTTTCTTTTTTTGTCTGGTTGGTTTGATTTGTTTTTTTTCAGACAATGGAAACTCCACAATATGAACTAGTTATTGAAGCTAAGGATTTGGGTGGCCATGATGTGGGACTATCTGGTACAGCAACTGCCACTATTGTTATTGATGACAAAAACGATCATGCACCAGAATTTACCAAGAAGGAGGTAAGAGTTTGCCATCTGCGTTCTATAAAATGGTGTATGTAATTGTAATTGGTTTATTTCCAAATATAAAACTGTTCCTTAATGGAAGAGAATACTTACAAACATCTTTTTAGCTCAATGTGACAGACTTTCTTGGAGCTGCTCTTTTCTATTTTACATTAAGAAATTTCAAAGCCCTCTCTTGCCTACATTCCATCTTAAGGCTTTTGATGGTCAGAAACATGGATGAAAGCAACATGTTTTGTCCTGGATTAAGTGCTTCACCTGTGAAATAGCTAGTCTTGTCAGTTCTGTAGTAAAATTCTAGTCCTAAAAGCTTTACATTTAACCTACAGGTGGAATTTGCAAGGAAAGTTTTTTCCCCTGCCAGTTGAATTCCACTGAAGAATGCTGAAAAGTCTGAAGAAAAAAAACCAAACCCAAACCAAAAGATATTCACTGCCTGCAGGAGACTATAATAGCGCTACAGCAATGTTTTTGGTTTCAGGCAAAGCATCTACCAAATTTCCTGCCCTTCTCACACTGCTCCCTTCCTTCTCCTACATTTATTAATAATCTGATTTTTTTAATTGTTTCTTTTTGCCTCTGGTATCTGGAGAGGATGAGGCAGTGTCAAAAGTTTTACCTAATAACACTTAGTTTGGATTTTGCTGTAGAAGTTTCCTGAGGCTATGCAGATTTTAAGGAATATTCCCAAAAGATGAGAAGTAAGCATGAGGGATGCTGATTTTAAGGTAGTTTTAGAAGAAGAAAAGGAAAGCCTATTGCTATAGAAGTCTTGAGCTTCTCCTGAAGGTATGTTTTTACCTTGTTTAATTTTTTTTTTTCTAGCCTAATTCTAGCAATTTGACAACAGATAGCTTTGAAACAAATTACTGCAATTTCACTTGAATAATTATTTCTTTTATAAATGCAAAGTGGATAACCACATTAAAAAAAGGTTAGAGAAGGGTTTTGGGGGCTTTTGTTTGTTTGTTGGTTGGTTGGTTTGTTTTGGATTTTTTGTTTAGAAAAAGAAACAAGAAACCATGACAATTTTTGCCAACAGGAATATTATTTTTCACTAATCATTGGTAATTGCTATGATTACTTAAGTAAATGATTTGGCAAGAACATTTCAGTCACCTAGAAAGTACCATGGAGAGCCTGATTCAAACCTTTTAAGTCCCTAACTGATAATTAAGTGGCTTTTATCAAACTATTAATTCTCTTAGAATTACCCTTTCGATCAAGGTTTTAATACTCCGAAAGCTGTTTTCTGACAATCAATAGTTAAAATATACTCAAAACATTATATTTCTTTTCTCTTTCTTTTTTTAAGCCCTCTTTCACATGTAAAAATGTAAAGGAAATGTAAAAGGAAATGTAAATGTAAAATGTAAAATAAATGTAAAAGGAAATGCAAAAGGAAAACTCAGTTTAGAAATAGGAAGTGATTGTATTAGCAATACTGACAGCGATTCATGTCAGAGTCATGCTTACTTGAATGTACAGACATTGAGGTTTCTTCTTCTGAAGAAATCTTTCTACCTTAATATGTTCTGTTTGACTTAATTGCTTTGTAATTTGGGCAAGTATGTTAAAAAACTTGTGGGCCTGCCTAGGCAATATCTATTTCTGTGGAAATTCAGACAGTAAGAGGTACCCTGTAGCCTTGAAAGTCTGGTGGTCTCAGTATAGAAATAAAATAGCAGGTGTGAAGAGACAGCATTATGTTGCTTTCTTGCGCTTTATATCACATGCAAATTTTCCCATAGAGACATCTTTTTTCTTTTTTTTTTCAAAGCATCGTGACATGTTTTTGAACTTTTCACTATTTAGAGATGTTAGTGACCTCAGAAATCTTCCCTCTGCTTTGCTAAGGGGTATTCTTACTCCATGAATAAGTCAGGAAGAATCCATCTTTAGACATATGGTGTCAGGCCCCTTTAGAAACATATGCTTTATTTAAAATAAGAAGTGTAAAAGAAGGAAGAGTGTCTATTAATAGAGCTAATACCACTTTATTTGGCTTACTGCTTAATGTATTTAGTTGTGTTAAAATACCAGTTGTACACCACATGATGCAATACTTCTGATTTGAATAAGACTTGAAAGAAAAAGACATATTCTGCAAGATAACTTTTGAAGTAGAAAGCTCAAATTCATTAAATCTGAAAGTTTGATTTCAGAGAGCAACTTCTTTTATTTAGTTTGAGATTGGTTGTTTTAGGATTAGGTTCTTACGGTATGGACACATTTTCCCAGGTGTCTTTCTTCTATTTAAAGATACTTTTTCTCAATGCATTTTTGACTTTTATGAAACAAATGCTTATTTACTGATCAATGTTTTCTTCTGACAGTACACTTTATAGCTCTACCTTTATTTGTCATGTATTGTTGATGAAGCTTAATTAAACCAAGTTTCAATGTGTTCTCTTCCTCTGTAAGTGCAGGGGTTAAATACATTCCTGACCTGACACAGTGAAAGCCAGTGTAGTTATGAAAGCTGGATGTGTTCAAAAGTCAAGGCAGTGTATGAGTACCCCATACTGCACACTAAAAGGTGTTTTGTAGAATGTAGAATGTATTGCTGTATGTTCCTTAGTAAATATGTGTATTACTTCAATAACATTAACACAAAGGCAGAAGTTTAATGATTTTTTTTCATAGCTTTTTCCAAAGTTTATATTTTTCTTATTTCTATTTCCAAGAAGTCTAATATATGTTAGCAGATATTTCTTTGGTTTCTCAGTGCAAGGCGATCTCAGCCATGCTTGAGCATGGCTCTGTCCGCTGAAGATGAGGTTTATGTTTTGCCAGTTGACCAATCTCTTCCTCTTTGTTTATCCAGAAAAAAGCTCATGGATCTACCCCTAAGCAATGATGCACTTCTGTGTAGTCCCATTTACTATATTTACTCCTGGGAGGTCAGGCCCTTACACACCTATTAAAAATGTTCATTAATGGCTTTATTTGATGTTTTCAGAGAGGTCTAGATTCTCTTTTGTTGCTGAACGCAGTTTTTCAATAGCTTCAACTGGGTTTAGGTAGACCTTGTTGGAAAAGTGGGCGCTTATCTAGTGAAGCTATGTTTCCATCTGCTATTTTTTAACCTGCACTCCACTCCCATGTCATTCGGGTGCAGTTAGGGCCTTCATGCTCAGGGAAAAATTTGTTGATGGTGTGTTAGAGCATAATCACAGAAGCTGAGCAACCTGGCTGTGATCCAACAAAGCACTTCCATTAACTTCAGAGAAATTGTTTAAGCCCTTGAGGTTATAAGTACCTGTCAGGTACTTTGATGGGTTAATGTGAGACACTGCTTTATGGGATTCAGTCCAGTAAACTATTTTGTTCCTGTCCCATCATGCTACACACTTTAAACTTTTTCTATTTCATGTATATATAGAATCACAGAATCATAAAGCAGTTAAGGTTGGAAAGGACCTTAAGATCATCTAGTTCCAACCTTTCCTTCCTGTTCATAATAGGCTCTGAACAGTGCGAAAATCAATTCAGAGATGCAAACAGTACCCTGTTCCCTTTGGGGATTTAAATAATTTAATCTCTAATGCCTAAAAGAGCAATGTTTTAAAAGCTCCTCCAAAAATCCTGGTAACAAGGTCTACCTTTTAAAAGGTCACAGTGGCTGGGATATTGTGCCAGATTTAAATTATAAAGAATGAAAATAGAGATACTTGTAAAGTTAGTGACCTCTTTTTAAAATTTATAACCTTATTTCTATAATATAAAAGAATTTTTAAATTAATTTTGTGAATTATTACTGAATACAGCATGTACATTGTGTCACAAAGAGCAATTTGGCATTTCCTTTCCAGCAAGTTAAAGGCTTAGGTTCAGCTTTTGTTCAGCAGCAAGGGATTACTTATGTGCAAGTAACAAACGAAGCAAAGCAATGAATAGGAATTGATCATTCTAGAAAATCATATACCTGGTTTGTGTGCTGCAGGATGTTTAAACTGTGTGGAAATGAGTTAGAGTGAGTGAACACTAATGGTGCAAAGCATTGTTTTTATACTTAGCACATTAAGAAATATGAGAATTACTTTCAAGTGTCACTTTAACAACTGGTGACTGACCACGCAGTGTATTATGACTGTAAAACAGTCATTTTAGTCTACAGTTAATAGACTGCATTAACTATATAGTTGTTATTGCATAGTAGTTACTGTGTTTGAAGTAACCACAGTTACTTCACCTTCACTATAGTGACACTGTGGTTGAAGTGTGATGAAAAATGAGCGGTAGCATCTGCTGGAAGCCACAAGCTGGCAAATCCTTATCTTGTATCTGTTCCTGTAGCAGTGGTTCTGCCCAGATCTTCCCTAAAACATAGTAGATGAAAAAAAAACATTGTTTCAACATAACAATGGTATGGATTTGACCTATTCCTGCCTACCCTTCCTCCTCTAAAAAAAACAGTCCAATGAATCCTTCTTCTGCTCTTACATCATTCCTGAATATAAAGTACATACTCAAAACTGGGAGTCCACTGAGTATATTTGTCTTCTGGCTTCTGTTCTGATTTTTTAAAGTATCTGTTCCCAAGCAGGAAGCTTCCATTGCTGCTCTATAGGAACACATTATTTTCCCTTCATATCATATATATTGTCTTTCTTGAGTAAATGATATGAGGCACTTGAGAGAAGAATGCAATGATGTGACTTAAGGGGATGATTTTTCTACAGTTCGCCTAGTTCTCCTATCTGTCCTTCATCACAGATTTGGGACAGCAGTACATCCCTGAAAGTAGTGAAACACTGAAAAGTAGTGGGACTTGTCAGAGTGCTTCCAGTTGCATTTAAGAAACATGGCCTTCTTTTGGCCAGGGAGCACTCTCATTTGTGAGACAATTCATCTTTTTGCCACTTCCAGTGTCACCTTCAATGTCATCCATTTCTGGGACAAAGTAATGTGAAATAGAAAGAATTTTGTCACATCCGGGAGAGTAAAGTTTGGGAAAATATTTTTCCTAGTTTCGATTTCCTTGAATATGTGTTCTTAGAATTAATTTTCCGATCAAACTAGGAAGTTTGCCTTCTGTAAACAGAAAAACATCAGTAGAGTGAAATCTGAGCTGTACTAGTGCTGCTTAAGTCTTAAGTCCAAAATAAGATTTTCTCACTTTTTGAATACCTTCTGTTAAATGGTTTGTAAAAGAGTAATAAATGACTAATGTATACTTTAAAAAATGATTCTTCAATTGCTATAGAGACCTGCAAGTGAATAGGTTACTTGTGACCAGGATTTATAATGGCTTCCAGCACTGTCTTCTGATTTAGTTTTGCTACCCTTTGGGGTAAGACAGCCCCTGGAGTACAATATGTATCTCCATCTGCTCATAGTTCAAAGAGGATATGAGACTTTCAGAGTACCATTTGGAGAGATTCATTTTGCAGCTCAGGTTGTGGAGAAACATGCTTGTAGCTTTGAGAGTCCCTGTCTTGATTCTTGGTATTGGCTAAATCATGTTGAGGACCAAGTACTCATATAAAGAGCTTTTAAGGTTCCTCCTGGCCACCTTTGCCATAATTCTTTTACAAAAACATATCTCTCAGACATATTGTTATTTTCCATGCTAGACATACCTTACCAATCAGACAAGACTTGTCCGTTCAGTTTTCACATTTAAAACCAAGAAATCTCACTTCAGTGATCTGAACATCATCCCTGGTCCTTCTTACCTTGTCTTTCAGTGAAAATGTTGCCCTTTGGGACTCCGTATTTAACTTTATTCCTTTCTCTCTTGCCAGTGATCAGGACCCTACCTTTGGACACTAAATCTGTTAATGGCCTATAATTCCCCTTCTCTAGACCCTTATATCTGACTTGGGGAAATCACTAGAAAGGATCATATTGTGCTAAACTGAGCAAAGAGTGCTGTCCTTCAACTAACACACGGTTCAGGATCATGGCTGAGGGACCATGATTCTGATTCACTTCCCTACTGGAAGGAAAGTCACTGAGTCAGCCAGACTGAATAGAGGCAAGACAGGAGCTGCCAGTGTCACTCAGAGAGGTGATGAGAACAAGCTGAGCTTGCTTTATCCTATTTCATGCACCATTCTCTCATGCTGGATATCAGAAGGCCAGCTGACTGAGCTGAGGTATTTGAGCAGCAATCAGCAGATCTGAATAGATGAGAAGAAGCCATTGCCAGGTTAACAGTTAAGAAATAGAGCTGTCCTATGACCTAAATGTCATGGGAGCCACTCTTAAATTCTAGCAGTCTGTTCAAATCAGAGCAAACTGTCTCCAGCACTGCTTTTGACATGAGAAAAAAGTTTTGTGGAATGAATGAAACCATTTCAGTAAAATCACATGAACAAAATGCACTCCGGAATTTCCATTTGGCTCCCATTTTTTGACTGTGAGACAATTCACATGCAGAGAAAGCAGAATTCATACAGAAACTCAACAGAGCAGGGCAAAGCCTCTACAGATGTTAGTAAACTTTGGCAGCTTCAGGATGGCTGGGGATCATCAGGGATGAGCTCTTTGGCCTTCTTTGCTTGTTTCTAAATCTGTAAATACAGCTGCGAAGGCTCCTAAAGCATATCTTAATCCCATATATAAGCCCCCTACACTAGATAAATATTTGCACTGGCCTTTTCATTCAGCTTTATTTCCACTTCATACCTTTGCAGCAGTTCACTAACACACTTGACTTATCTGAAATTCCAGGTGCCCAAAAGCCTCTTGAAAACAAATGGAAGACATTAGCTGGTATATTTTTCACACCTGAAAGGCAGAATTTAATTTCTTTGGTGATGGAAAATAATGGAAATGTGTTCAAGGATTAGAATTCTAAATGTGTCTCTGTCATCTTAACCTAACTACTTTCAAGTAACTTGGAAAAATGCCCATGATCAAGAAGAATGTTTGTTAATATTTCTGAATCATATTGTGGTGATACCAAGCTAAGGACATCTGGAAGATATATTCAAACAGTCTGTTTAAGGAAATTACCTTTTTGTGTTATTTTTTTTTCTTCCTCAATATTGCATGTCAGTTCTTATCAGAATTAGCTGGTTTGAGTTTTTTTTGTGTGATACAAAATGCTCAGCATGACTCAGGATTGAATTACCAATGACCTTAAAACCAAGAACTTTGCTTTAGCATTGCAAGCAAAAAATAGAATAACTTTAGAGCAAGAAAGAAAAACAAGTATGCTTATTCTGTGCATTGACTGAAATAAAGGACTGTTCAGCAAAAAAACAGGGTTTGGAAGACCAGCGTTTCCTGTACTCATCCAGATTCATACTGTATGCATGATAATTTGTATTCATGCAGCTTTCGGAAAGCTATCTGCATAACCAGTGTAAGCACTTTGTTCAAGAACTTTTGCAAAATATGTTTAACACTGAGTCCATTCACTTATCACATAATTAGAGCTGGATGCACCGCATAGCAGTAGGCAGCAGGCTTCTACATTTATCTTTGCTTGTGAGGGGTGAGTTCATTGTTTTGTTTCTCTTCACAAAGATCATAAAATACATGAAGTTGTCTACTTAATCTCTAGATAAACACATTTCAGTGGTACATAAAACAACAGAGTGCCTGCTTTATAATCTGAAAGCAGCACAGAAAAAACTTGTATAAGTAAAGGAAAAGTTCTATAAATAGAAATGATCACTCTAACAGTGTGAAACTGAGGAGGAACACAAAGGCACTTCACTGCTTTTCCAGATCTGATTTTTTTCCCAGCATTCTTGTTCTTCAAGTCAGCTCACATAGTAAACTTGTATTTTTGCTGGTCCTTTCCTTTTCTCTTTTCTGGTTTTCAGTGTTCTTTTCCTTCCTTTTATTTAGTCTCCTTGATTTGTTGTGATCAGCTGATCAGAGCAGTCCCAATGCAGACCTCTGTGTGAGTCCTTTTGTAACCCTTAGGTCATGCTTGGAAGTTCAGCAGCAAACTCAGTGGTAATAACAGCAATTCTCACTACAGCTGGTAAATTTTCACAAAACCATTCCAATGCTGACTATCCTCTGAAGATTTCTTCCATCTGCTTCTGCTAACAGCAAATATCCAAATACTGTGAGCAACAAAAAAAGCCATAAACGCACAATTTATTTCTCTTTTCTACAAGAAATGAAGGTTAATATGCTTCCTCAATGTGGTCTATGAAGTGCGAACTTTAAGACAGATATTAAGGTCAGAATTACAAAGCAAACAATAGCAGTAAGACTTTTGACTACATCTAGCACAAATACATGTGGGCAAGTAACTTGACAGTAGAAATTAAAGAGGAAGGAAGGAAAATTCAAACAAAGGCTCTGGAGAGAAGCACAAGCTAAACAAAGATAATGTGATGTCTCCAGATCTACTCTTGGACCACTTATTCAGGGAAGCTGAATAAACATAATTATTAACAGTCTTTGCTAGGAATGGCAATGTGATTTTCCAGTTAAAGATGTTCTCCCCAGCTGGACTTTTTCAGTTATCTTCAAATCAAATTAGGAGTGCTTCCTAGAGATTTCAATTTTAATGTAAATATTAAAATTGGAGTCTATTGCTTGAGAAATTAATTTTCTTTTCCTCTGGAAATTTATTATTTCACTCCTCTCTGAGAGTAGTTTATAGCATGTTGTGCTTTATTAACTGTCCAAGGACTTCCAACCTCAATGCTGAGTGCAGGCAGGTGACACGCAAACTTCAAAGGAACTTCACACAATTATTGTCAGGTCAAGATGTGACAGAAGGCATCAGTCTCTTGTGTCAAATTACCTTATGGGTTCTGAACTGGGGGACCTCATTTGATTACATAACATCCAGTTGAGTGAAATCCTAAATTCTGGGTAGAAACACTGTGGTTTCCATGCAGGGTATTCATTGCAGAGTGGCTCCTAAATCATTGTTATTTCATTCAGCCTTAACAGCCTGTAAATTGCTGGGCAGGTACCAGAGAATGGATGACCAGGAATTACTTCTGTGATGCAACCAGCAGATATTTTCTGTGGCTTGAAGAGACTTTTATGCATAGAAAGGGTTACAATTCCTCACATGCGGAATGTGGAATCTTAACAGAAACACCAAGAACTCTAAATCTCCTTGTCTGACAGAGCACAAATGATTTGAGGAGTAATAAATAGAGGAACTGTTACATGTGTAGCAAAGTATCACTATAATCCCATGAGTTAAGAAACTCGCACTGTTAATATGCCACTAGCATCTGTAGGAGTTCTATTTTTAAAATAGGATTAAACAAGATAACACCCTATAGATCTTCACAAATTCAATTTGCTCCAGACAAAACCCTATTTAATAGCAATTATACAATATGTGTGAGCTGGTATCACGGTTTCAGTTTATATGAGCAAAAGGAATTTATAAAGCTGAAGTATATTCATACAAAAATAATAGTTATGTGACTGCTTAGGTCATTCCACTAAAGTGGAATGAGTTTTGTGATCAGTTTATCAATTTCTTCACTGACAAGTGAGATTTTAAGATTTTTGTCAGCAACACTAAAACTGATTTGTCTACTACAAAATTTGCTAACCATCTGTGCATACGAATCAAAATGTCAGGATTATTTAGACAAAATATCCTTTTTCCTTCTGCTCTGAAACAGTAAAATAGTGAACCGATAAAAATCACCATACTAAAAGGAGCTTTACATTTATTCAAGCAAAATTGTTAGTAAGTGTTATGAAAGAGACTCATTTGGAAAGCAATAAAATACTGTAGGGCTGATCATCTTTTGAACTTACTGGAATAAAACCAGTGTTGAGACATTTAAGAGAAAAAAATAAACACAAAATAAACAGATTAGGAGAGTCATACAGAACTTTGCATTTACAGTTTCTTTTGAAGAAAATGGTTCAGGAATGTAATTTATACATATCCTTGTACTTTCTACTTTGGGTTATTTCCAGGACTTGTTTGCCTTAGAGTCCCAGATGCTTGTTTTCTTAAAGGGTAGCCGTTTCTCTAGCCAGCTGTCTAACAGTCACTTAATATTTATTTGTTTTTACAAATGTTTTCCCCTGTGCTCCCAGTCCATATGTCACCACAAAAAGTATAACCCCACCATTAGTCTCTCAATGTTATCCTTACTTTCCCAGTCTAGACTTTGATCCCTATAAAAAATCCCAGAATCCCAGTTACCTGATCACATTTGCCTCCAACACTCTTGCTCTATGGCTGTCCTTCTTAGTTTGTGTTCTAAATCCTGTTTTCCTCTTCCACTTTGCTTGATGCAGCTTTCATAAAGATGTATTTTTTCACTTCTCTGCATACTGTGGAAGGTTTCTTCCAGCTACTTGCTTGTCTAGTCTACTTGATACTTCATTTGCCCAGCACTGAAATATATGGTTGTCTTTTTGCATCATCCTTTAAAATCCCTCCTTCCTGCTTCATCAACCAGCCACACAATACTCTTACACCCTTACACTTTGTTTTTTGTCCCTTTCTCAAGCCTAGTAGTTAGTCAAAAACTTGTAAGGAACCTTCCCTGAATTTTAATAATTAACTTATTTTTAACTTTCTCTCCAAAATCTTTGAGCCTCCCTCTTGAGTCACAGAGCCTGAACCCTCAGGGTCCCTTAAACACACCTCTGCTCTTATTTAATGTTGCCACTTCACTGAGACTGATTTCAGTGGCATATCCATTGAATCCTTTCTGCTGAGTGTGATGTCCCCTTTCTCTCTGTTCTTATGCTAATCACTTTCTCCATTGTTCTTTTATATGGAAAACTCTTCTAGTATTTCATAAAAAACTATGTTTCTGACCTTTTACATCTCATGGTTGCCTTTCTGTTCGATGTTTTCACTCCTTCAGTATTATTTCTTGGAGATCATCCTTTTTCCATTCCTTGATGCTGTCCCCTAATGAATTCTTCTTCATGCCCTCCCTGTCTGTTTCCCTTTGAAACCATCATGCTGTTTTCCTGACTTACTTAAACTATCCTCAATGACTCACAAAAGTCAATGTACACTCTTTGCTTGCTTTCTATAGACCAAGTACCATCACTGTCTGCTACCACACATCATCTCATTTTTTTCTTTTATGCTTTATTTCCTCCTCCTCAGCTCATTTGTTTTGACCACCTTCATTCACAGAGACCAGCAGTGCACATACGTTATGTAGTACTGTCAGATATTCTTAGATCAATGATTTTTCTTCATTTAGAAGATGGATGGTAAGGAGAGTGCTGCTGTCCTCAACAAGCTTAAAGGGTTGAAAACAGTCTTTTAGTTAAAAAAAAGTTTGAAAAATCTAAGGAGTTAAGTGAGAAACTTTTCAAAAGATACATAGGAAAAATCAATCCTGCTAAATAAATCTAAATTTAAACCAACAGTTGTCTTTGCTGAAAAAATATCAAGGAAAAAGATTTATCTATAGTATTGATATTCTTAGCTGTCTCTATCCAAGATATGGCTCCCATCCAAAGTGCTCATGGAAATGTGTATGTAGGATTACACTATAATGCAAATCTATTTTATACACATTCATATCTACATGCATAGAGACACATGCCTACAGATGTTTGCCTACCTAAACTGAGGACCAGATGTTTTATTGTCCTAAAATTGCATTTTCTAGTGTCGATTAATACAAAATGAAGTTTGGTTCGATTTACTTGTCTATTTGAAAATAACACAGCTAGTACTTGAAAACAGAGACCACTGTACCTGGTTAATTGATTCAGTGCTGAACTAAACTAAGAAAAAAGTGCATGTTTGAAGACAAATGAAAGGCATGCTTTCTAAGTTAGCAGCTCTGACCTTTTCAAGTTTTCCATCTCAAATAATAATCGAAGCCATGAGTAAATAAATTCAACTTTGCCTGCAGATGTTGAACTCTTTAATGCCCTTTTACTCTAATATAGCCACTGCCTGATACCAACGGCAGAAACAGTTTTATCGTGCCCCATGCTGGGGCTGACTGGCAGTCTCTAGGAACTGTTTTCTTTCCTCCAGCCATCTGATTAAAATGCAGTTCCAATCAATAAATCTGTACGGTTTCCATCAATGGTAAGTGTTCGCCTAGGGGTCTTCTGTGTCCCAGAGGTATTTCTTTTCTTCAGTTCTTCTGTATTCATGAGAAAACCAAATTACAATAAGTCTTGTTTACCTAGACTGCCTGTTGAGATTGTTTTTGGACTGCCTGCTGAATCTGGAGTGAGCAATACAGAACACATGAGCGCAGTCACATGCTGGTAAATGTAGATATAGATGTTAGCAATAAGGTACCTCTTTTAGAAACACTGGGGCCAACATAGCCTCTGTGAAGTCTTTGCTTTAGGAAGATTAAATATTTAAGCAGGCAGTCATTTGGCATGTTAGTGGGAAAGAGTGTAGAGTGGATTACAAGGAAAGGCCTCAGGTTCTGACACCTGATTTCAACTGAACTTCTCCACTATTCAGGGACATCTGGGTTGCCTCGTTTTTTATTTTCTTGAATGAGGATTGTCTCAGTTGATCAATGAGGTAATATGTGACCATCTAATCAGTTTTGGATTCTCTTATTCTAGTAATAACTGCTTTAATGCAATCAATTAAAAGAGAATTTTAATTATCTTACTAATTGTGGTTTTAAAGGAAACATGACAGCTATTATAGAACTCTTAATTCATTATTTCCTGTGGTGATATATTTGCAAATTCAAAATATAAGCTTTTAAAATGTGACGTCTCCTGCAGCCTCATTTATTTTTTAAATTTGTATGCCATCTTTGTAAATATTGGTCAAATAGAAACAATGAAGGGATTGTATTCAACTCATAACTTTTCTCATTTCTTCTCTTTGTGTTATGGGAGATGCAAGAGAAAGGTAATAATCCTGCCTGAATACAGCAGAAAGTACGATGTGTTGCCATGCATACACACATCAAGAAAAACATCCAGTTTGTTTCTTTAAAAAACTATTTTCAAAGGGAAGTACTAGACTGTAACTGCCTATAAATGCAGACTCTAGGTACTAGTCAGCAGAAAGAAATGCATTCAGCTACATGTTGCACATCTGAATTATTTATTCAGAAATAATAAGTGTTGTCTCTGAACATTTTCACAGCTGGTTAACCATGTTACATATAAAGCTATTGTAATGTCTTTACTGGAGTAATTTGTAAGCATTCAGGAAGCACTTTACTCCCTTTTAAATGCCCAGAGTCCAGACCACAGGTTGAAGTTCACTGATTCTATAAACTTATTTTTTTTAAGTTCATAGGGTATGGGCAGCATTACCAATGCTACTATTATAGGATCATAATTTAAAAACACTAGCATTCTCAAAAAGCTCCAGCAGTGTGTCATTTCCCTGCTTTATTAAAATGAATGAACAAATGTACAATTTATTTCTGCTGAACTATCATCTAAATTCATAAGCTATTTCTCATGTGCCTGAATTCCATGTTGGCTTCCTTTTTTCTTTGCCTTAAAAAAAAAAAGAGAAAACAAAAAAAAAAGAAAAAAACCCCACACTCTCACATTTATCACTCTGGGGATATAAATGATAAGTATACCCTCCACTTCATTCACTTTAATACCCTCAATACAATTTAAATCCCATCTCTTCAAGGCTATTCAGAAAAACCTATGTACTAGAGCACCCAGGATCCAATTGGAAATTTCCCTCACCATCTACACTGAAGATTGGCAGGTGGGCTCTGAGGGCACTATCTGTCCTCTCTAACAGAATGAGGTGGCATGCAGCTACAGCCAGTCTTTTTGGTTGGCATCTATAATAATAGCAGAAACTTGGCAACAAGTTGGGAAAAAGCAAGGAAGGGATAAATAATGACTGTTAAGTGCAAGAAGTGAGAAGGCTGTGTGTAACCAGTGAAATTTGCAGCTAAAGAACACATCATCTGGCTCTAACCACTCATGAAGGTGTGTTTTCTCTGCCTTGCGGCAGCCTAGGAACATAGCAGGTGCTCCCTGGAAGTGGTAAACAAGCTAAACAAGACAATGCAGAGATTAGATGGAATAAAATTCTGGAAGCTTAAAACCACATGAAGCGGTTGTGTTTCCATAGAAAAAAATGAGTATAAAAATCCCAGACAGTGTGTGCCTATTGCCAGTCTCATTTGTTGGCAAGGTTTGTGAGCAATGTAAGGGTGATATTTTGCACTAATTTGATGTGAGAAATAAGTGGATAATATGCCCTAGGAGTTCTGGCATAATTTCTTCTGTAAACCCTATTTCTAGGAGTTTATATTGCAAGCACACCATAAAAATTTTTGATGTTTTGAAATTGACAAGAGACTTCTCAGGCTCAGATTGTGGTTTTTCAGGGTTTTTTAGGGTTTGTGGGTGTTTTGTTTTGTTTTTTTTTTTTTGTTTTGCTGTGTTTGGTTTGTTTTTTTTTGTTTTTTTCTCTCTGATAAAAATCATTTTGGCAGAGAGAGTAGTGGAACAGAATGTGAATCAATCTGCTTTCTTCATTTCCTAGCTACTCCAGAATTTAAATACCTCTTTGCCAGACGATTCAGGAAAATGATGAAGTAATAGTTGAGATTTGTAAAAAAGCAAGATTTTCACCAGAAACCTCTGCAGTGGAAGGAACAGTTTGTCTCTGTGGGACTTCTAGGAAAGACTTGTTAATTCACTAATAAGAATGGTGGAGTTGTAACTGGAGCAGGTATTTTTTTTATGGCAGCAACGTTGCAGACAATCTAAAAGCAATTAGATTTGAGTATCTATTTCTGCAATTCTTGTTCCATTTTAAATCTTTCCCAAGCTGAGATCGAAATTATTTTCCTGTCCTTTTTCCTTACATTTTGTTGCCAAAAGAGAATATGACAAGTTAAGGAAGCAAATTCCAACTGCACCATTTTCGTCTATTTTTTCTGCAGTAAGGAGGGCAGATGTGATTTTGCAGTTAACGCCTTGTATCTCTACCCGTCAACATCAAATCCAGTGTAATGAAGGATCTTGTTTGATAGGGAGTTTGAGACTGGAATCTCAGCTAGGGAACTCCTTCCCATCACTTGTTTTCGGGCATAGAAAAAAAAATAGGGTTTGGCTATCCAGTGAACTTCAAGGCAATTAATGAGCACCATGGACCTGAAAAATATTGGAGAACTATGGAAAGGCATTTAGATCCCCTTTCTGTTCTGTATATATTATCAGATTTGAGCTTATAATGAAATCTGCAGGGGAAGAGTTCCCCAGATATTCTCAAGTCCCTCCTTCCTATTCATATAATTTCCAGTATTTGCTTATTTTTCTTCAAGACTGTTGAAGATACAGTCTCTGTGATCTCCCAGCAACCCACTGCAGTACTGCAGCTATCCTGCTAGTAGCAAATTTGGCCTCATCTCTGATGAAAATTTTCCCTTCTCTCCACTGAAGCCCATCGCTTCTTGGCCTTGTCCACTATGATGATGACATACAAACAATCTTTTCATCTGCAACAGCCCCGTGTGCATTTTTTATACAGATTTGCTCAAGACCATGAGCTTTAGATAGCTGTTGCTCCAATAGCTCTTTGCTTTCCATGTTGTGAGCGGGAATCAGCTTCTATAATATAGCTGGGGCTCCCCAGTGCTGAGCAGATGGAAAAATTCCTGCTTCTTTCTGGCACACAGTACTACTTTTTACACATCTCAACACAGTTTTGCTGGTTTTGCAACATTAAATTGCCTTTATTGTCCACAATTCTTTTCCAGTAGCAGAGTAAGTGACAAAACTAACATCTGCTGTACATGCTTCCTTCTTCTTTCACCTTCACCACAAGAGAAGAGTGTATATATCTAGAGCATTTTGATCTGATGGGGTTTTGCTGTTGTTTGTTTCCTTCTATGCGTATGGTTTTGCATTCAGTATGGAGAATTTGATTATATCCTTTGGGTGTTTTTATTTGTTTGGGGTTTTTTCATAGAACAGGCTGAGGATATTTCATTCACAAATAAGAATCTATATGCACCGCCTGGGGAGCTTTGTATCCCATTTAAGCACATCATGACCTTCTACCCATCTCTCTATTCATACACCTAACTTCTGACCTGAAAATATCCTGCAGTTCCTACTTCGGGTTTCTCTTAAGGTAAGGGAGTCTGACAGCTGTGTCAGACTTTGTGCTGTGGGCAAATGTATGCAGGGGCTCAAGAGGAGACTCATGAATGCCAGTGTTAGTTCAGAGAGTTTCATTAAGAGAATGTTTTATAATAATGTAGCATTTTTCATTCCAAAAGACCCCAAAGGAACATACAGAAAATGGATCCTTTCCATGGGCAAGCAGAAGATTAAATTGCAACTTTCTGCTGCTTGCAGGAAAAATGGAGACTTCATTTGCTTTGCTCAGGAAAGTTGTTTTAGTTTCTAAAAATAACTTCTTTTGAAAATAATGGCAAACCCTAGTGTTATAATGCTACATTCAAAATCTTGTTTATGGGCAAAGGGGAAGCTCACCTTAAATATAAAGCCAAGAATTTATTGATAGCAAAATTGAAAACTAATCCAAGTTGAAAACTAATTGCATTACTGCAGAAAAAACAATTATTCTTCTATTCTGAAAAAAAATCAGTGGTGATAACATGATATTATAAAATTGTTGTACACATCTTTTATAGCTTCTACCCCTTTTCCTGCTGTTATTCTCAGCATTTCCTTGTTCCTCTGGGTTGCAAAGTTGGTGGTTCCACTCTGCTGTTTGTGGTAGGGGTGTTATTGCAAGCTGTCAGCACTTTTGAGTCCTTTGCCAGGACAAATGTGATGCTCATGTAGGTAATTTCTTCTTCTTCCCTTTGGAATTATTTGGGTTCATTTTTATGTATTTGCTAACACACTTTTACATGTTGCTCACCTTTCATCTGTGTGAAGCCCCATGTTATATCCAAATTTACTATATACTATGTAGGCAGGTCAAGGAAAATTCAGGCAGAGCAAGCATGACAAACATCTATCCTGAGGTTTGAGGCCTTGTAAACTTACAACATGGCCTATTATTAGCAGTGGCAATACCATATTACAGATCAACACAGTTTCTATATCATTCTGTGTTCTCCAGGCTGCAGTTAGCACTTAACTATTGGGGCAGCACTTGGGTCCCATACACAGCAGAAAGAAGTGTAAGCATTATTGCTAATGCAGACTTTGTGCAACTGTGGCTCTGGCCTGGTGCCTTGATGTGGAAAACACTGACTGATGTGCACTGACTCATTTTGAAATGTAATGAGAGCTCTCCATCATCATTAGTCCACTGAAACTGTGATAACCAACCTGCCTCTAGGTCAGAAGGCAGTCAGTAACTGCAGAAGTAGCCTCAGGATTCACAATAAGGAATATCTGTGTATCAGCAGACTTGGGATTGTTATATAGGATGCACAACTAACTAGACGGGTCAAACTGAGTTGCCTGGCATTTGTATTCATGTGAGGAATGCCTTGAGGCTTTCAAAGATCCTCTTTTATATTTCATCCCAGACATAGTACTTGCTGCTTCAGGTGACTGAAGTACAGTCCTGGTATCTTTAATGAGCTCCCCCCAAACTCCATCTGAGCACACACAGGGGTGCTGGACTGTCTGAATGTAGGATGGTGGTGTATCACAAGTGATTGAAGACTCTGCTTGTAAGATAAAGGAAGTGATACTCAGCTAAACAATGTTAAAAATCTACCGAAAGTAAAGGAAGAGCTAAAATCTGTCAGTGACAAAAGGGTCAAATAGAGAGAGAACCAAGAGGATTTTTCTGAGCCACCTATTAGAGTGTGTAGCCAGAAAAACCACAACTGAGGTACTAAAGAGTGTGTGCCCATGAGAAAAGTTTATTATACAGGTTAATACAGGCAGCTCTTCTTCCTCTGGCTTTCCTTTCCCCCTCCAAGCTCAATGCCCCTGACTTTATGAGTGGAAATATCATGAGTAATTGAAGTTGCAAACCCCAGCAGAATATTAAATTAGAAATTAAGCAAAAATGCTCATCTGTTGGAGCTCAGAAATCCTAGGCAAATTTTCTAATGCTGTGTTACAGAAATTGGAATATATACATTTTTTTTTTCTCTCAACTGCTTCAATAACTGAATTGATTGAATTAAATGTGTTCTGTGGTGCTAGCTAACCTCTGGCCCCAGTTACTCCAGACAATCATCGGGGGTAATCAGCCTGCCATGATCTGAGCTCCAAAGGAACAAGAGTAATGCAAAGTTCAGGGAGCCTATCCTGGCATTAATCAGATGTCATCAGGGTTTGATTATAAATCCTAAAGACCACCAAATTGATACAACATGGTCTAATTCACCAAAAATTAGGTATCTACATATTAAGCACGAAGCTGAATATCTGAAAGTGATTGCCTTTCTAATATATAAAGTCAGGTGTCAACACTTTGGAATGTCCCACAGTTTAGTAATAAATATAGTGATCACTATCAGCAGAAAAGTAGCATTAACCAGATTACAAAAAAAGATTTTGTTCTAATCTCAAATAGTTTTTTTTTCATCCTGTTGCAATTTACAGCTCCATTGAAACTCTTCCTCATCTTTCTACTCTAATTATGAGCTTACTCAGAAGCAAGAAATAGCGTATGTTTCAAGCTATCTGCAAGAGCAGCATTTTTCTGCCTTCCAAGGGGAGAAAGGGAGGCTGCTTACAGTATATCACCCGGCTGTGTATAAAAATAAAATGGTATTTATCGTTGCTTAAAATTATTTTCCTTAGAACTGGCAAGCTCAGTTGAAAAATCAGTATCTGAAAATGTGTGTTGGGAAGGATCCCATTAATTGTTAGTGTACTCACTTGCTCTCCTTGGGAAGAGTTCAGTGTGGGAATTTTGATGCAGATATATCATTATGCAGAGATTTTCTACAGAAAAGAAGAGGCCACCTTAAGAGAGTGGTACAGCACAGCTGCTTAATAAACTAACTTTCTTCATACATGTCCTGATTTAATAAGCACTCAACCCTGTGGAAAAGCTTTTTTGACATAAACTAATGATAATACCTAATGCTTATTTATCTTATTGGTGTCACCTTGTTGCCTGCATTTCCTGGGAATTACCCTTATTTGCATTAGAAAGTTGGTCTGCTTGGAATTGGAGAACTCATGCTGCAGCTCAAAGATTTCCAAGCATACCACAGCATCAGCTGTGGCTAGGACAAAGAGATTGTATGAATTCTGGACATCTCAGCATGACTCAGCTTGAATGATTACTTGCGTAGATGAACTTTGGACCTTCTGCTCCTACCCAGACAATAGAGTACATTTGTGCTAGGTGTGGTGCTTCTCACAATCCATCACATATTACAGTGGTGGTCTGCACAGATACAATAACCATGATGTGCCAGTGGGACAGGCCACATTTGCTGTCCACGTTCAGGTAATCTGCAGCCCCTACAGGGTAGGTCTGACAGGTTTGATACACTGTATATAGATTTGATAGTGGGGTGTACATCTATCTGTCCAAAGCTCAAATGCGGTGCCTTGGCTAGTCTTGACCTCCCTCCTAATTCTTGTTGCCCAGACACATAAACTTAGAAGCACTGCCATCAAACTAGTCATTCATGTTCTCCAAATAGCTTGGAGAGAATTCAGTATCCAGATCTATAAAATCCTTAGTTCACTATCATCCTTATTAATAAAAAGGAGAAAATGAATACTTATCTATTTACAGCAAAGAATATCTAACTAAAGCTGCATCAGTGTTTGTGTTCAAAAAGGCTGTGTGTACAATGAACGTATGGTTAGAAAAAGATAGATTACAGGTGAGAAAAAGAAAGGACCCTGAATGTTCCCTCTGTAACAGGAAATAAGCGTGCCACAGGCACTCAGAAAAAATGTTTAATTTTCTTTCATTACAAATATTTTTCTTTCAAGAAAAGATGAAATTAACGTTGGCTAAAGGAGCTGGGCGGTGAGAGATGGAGACCATGTGTATCCATAGAGCAAAAAGCAATAAATCCATTTAGCATACCTTTGCTTTTTTCCTGACCTTTTCCACACCAGTGCAATGCCAAAACATGCATCTGTTGCTCCCTGCTTCAATCACTGCTCAGCAGCGCATGTCTCAATATATGCTCAAACTCGTGTTTTCAAAGCAGGCCACCCCGGGTGTAGGTTAACTCCTCTCAAACTGCCTTTTGAATCCTCCATTCACAGAGCTCTATGGGAAGGCTCAGATCACTCCCTAGTCATTAGTCAAACAGGTTGCACTTATTTCTATTATTCTTTCTTCTTGGCCCTGAGAAAATAATTTTTCTGTGTTAATAAAGTTGGAGACACCAGGAACTCGTTGTTTTCTATTAGGGTAATGAGACTTCTGTGCTTAGCTGGATAGTCAAGATATGATAAAGATTTTTCTGCTGTGGGAGGAAAACAGAAAATGAAAGAAGACAATAATTGCGAAACGTCCCTTACGCCTATGATCTCTAAATTATATCTTCTTGTATCTTTGATATAGCAATAGTATTAATGCTCAGTGAATGCTAGGCAAACTAGATGTAGGCTAGAGAATTTGAGAAAAAAATATGCATATCCAGTAGAAGAAACTGCATGTGGTAGAGTTCATTCATCACTTTGTTGCCAGATTCGGAAGACTTATTGTGTTCAGGTGGATTGAAATATGGAATGTTCAGCCCAAATTCTCCTGTCCCCACCCAGTTTTCCATAGAAAATGTAAGTCTGGACAGAGTTTTCATTTTTAAAATTCGAGCAAATTTTGTATCACTGCGGATAATACCGCCTGTAAACTTCCATCTGTACCCCCTGCCTCCGCTGGAACAACGTGAAACCTCGCAGAGTTCTTATCTGCTTCCAAAAGAGAATTTTCAAACTAGGTTAACTTCAAACAACTTTTAGCTGGAGGGGTTCGTAAATCTAGAACATGTCATCCCCATCAGTTGGCACAACCTAAAATGTTGGAAATTTGGGGAATTGACGAAATTTGTTGCTAAAATATTCCAGAGATGTAAGCTGCCTTGAATGCTTAGAATGGTGCTTCTAGGCATTGCTCACCAAAGACCATGTGAAGAAGCTTAACCGCTGTCAAAACATCTGCTGTTGGCATCCTGGCTTGTAATCAGCTGTAAACTGGCACAACAAATACTATCTTCTTTGGAAGCAATGTCCTCCGGGCAGAAAAAGATAGGCTTCTCATTTGGATGCACATGCTTCTTTTTATCAAAGATCCCAAAGACTGTGCCATAGAGAAAGTTTCATTTACATTGCAATTCCCACCTCTCTCCAAAGACCAGGCTTCTTAACCTGCTAAGAATATGTCCTGCAATATTAAGGTACCAAGATACACTGTTTTCATGACATTCTAAAAAGTGCATAAAGGACTTGAAAAAACTCCATGTCAATCTGTGATTTCCTTATAGAGAAATCTTATTTAGAAATACTACTAAGTCTCCCATTTAATAATCATGTTTCATCTCCTATTTAATAATCAAGTGTATTTATCCTACCTTTTAAAAGAGATGTTGAGCTAACTGGGTTCCAAAACATTGTGACAGTCTCTGTGAAGTTCGTGTCTATATAAGGGAACCATAGACTAATTTATTATTTCTTTATTTATACACCATTGAGAAGTAATCATCACCATAATTTCAGACAAAACACAAATAACTTTTGGAGCTAATTGCTGAAAAATGTAATAATTTTTTTTTCACTTAAATTCTTTAAATCCAGAATTGGTGCTTTTTCAGAAAAGTGTGCTCAACTTCAAGTTGTCACATTGATGCTGGATCACTGGAGGTGACTACTCAAATTCTGTGTGATCAAGTATTTAAAACAGCCAACAGCATTACAGAATTCACTTACGTTAGGCTATCCGCATTGAAAAAAGTGAATGCATTTTCCAGTTGGTGTTCATGTAAAGCAGGAGAAACACACAGAAAAATCACTCCCAGAGCAGGTTACATTTTAGGTAATGATTTCCTGAGTAGTAAAATCATTGACTTGCAGGGCTTTTTAGTTTTTCTTTTTTCCCATCAAGGCATGTATAAACCCTTGCTTATCAGAATAAATTCCTTGGCACTTTATTTTTTCATCATTGTCATAGCTCATGTCAGTTCTAAGGGCATGTTTGGTAAGGTATTCAGGAACACCTTATTCATTGTTAGAGTCTACAAATAAAAGAATAAGGGAGGGAACAGATTTGTGTCAATAAAAATGTCATAAATCATGAAATTAGGATTTCACAGAACGTTAATTCATAACTGTAGTAGGTACCTAGATGAACAAGACACTTCTAGAATTATATCTAGGAATTTTTTGTTCTTTCACCTATTTAGAATTAATTTATTTTTAACTTTCTCCATTAGTTTGCTTCTGCATAGCACTAAAATACAGGTTTCAGTACACGTATTTAAAGAAATTCTGGGACTTGCATTCCTGAAGAGAAGTCACAGAATCCCTTCTCAACTTCCTAAATGTAAATATACAGTAATTTAAAAATCGCCAGTAGTTTTCATGTGCTGAAGCTCTTGTCACTGCCCAGCTCTCTCCCTATCAGTTCAGAGGCCACATTGCATTATTTATACCTGAGAGGAGACTAAAGCCCCTGGCGTAGTTTCTTTTTTAGTTCTCTAAATCTCCCAGACTTTATAGCAAATTATGTGGTCTTTGCATAAGCATGTTACAGTTAATGATATCAGAACAGTCACAGAATCATGGAGTACTAGGTTGGAAGGGACCTTAAGGATCATCAGGTCAAAGATCATCTTTCTTGGCAAAAGCACAGTCTAGACTAGAAGTCCCAGCACTCTGTCTAGCTGAATCTTAAAAGCGTCCAACATTTGGAGAACCCATGACTTCCCTGGGGAGATTATTCCAGTGTCTGGTTGTTCTCCTTGTGAAAAATTTTCCTCTTGTGTCCAATTGGAATGTCCCCAGGAATAGGCTGTGCTTATAACCCCGTCTTTTCCATGTGACTCCTTGCAAAAAGGAAGTCTTCATCTTCCTTCTATCCACCCTTTAAATACTGGAGCAGCATTTCTGTTGTCATAAAATCACATTTTTTCTGACACTTCAGTGTTCAGAGAGGAATTCATTTTCCTGTTGTTGAGGAGCCTTAATGGCACATGTAGCATACCATTTGCATGAAGTTCTCGTACTACGGGTTGATGGTTCCACACTTTTTTCTTTTAGTAAGGCAGTATCAACAAGCTCAACCACATATGTTCAGGTGTTATGTTCAACATTGGAAAAGTTGGTTTTCATATGAAAATGTTTGCTAGAAATGAAAGATGAGCTTTTAAGAAGGCCTCCTTCCCTTCCTTCATGACCATAACTAACGCAAGTGAGAATGGTATAGACTGATGTGGGAAAAAGCCTATAAAACCTTTCTGCTTCTAAAATGCAGTGGATGAAAAAGAAAGGAAAAACCAGTTAAGTCTGTTCTATTTAGAGTTCATTCTATTTGACGAAGACAACCAGCATCTTTCTTAAAAAAAAAAAGATAAGGTTAGCGCTGCTGTTGATGGGAGGTGCACTGAGGGAGAAGTAATGCATAGTTGGGTTGGCTGAATACAGCACAAGTGGTGTCATAAATGTGAAAAGCAGACCTATCCTTGGTCCCTAGGCAATGCTGATGCTCTGACAGGTGAACAGGTGTAGTCTGTTCTATCGTGCTTGGTCAGATCATAATTTTCTAGGATGCTGTTGTTTTAAACATAAGGTTTGTTCTACCTGGGGGGAAAGAATTTTTGATGGATAAAAAAATAACATCATTATTTCTTTGAGTTTTTCTCAAAAGTACCTTCTGTGCAGTAAATGCTATACAGACCTTTCACCGTCCTCTGTCCATCTGGAAAAAGAGTATTTGTTTTTCTGTGATATGACCATCATTACAGAAGTGTCCACTGTATTTATGGGCACTTGATTTATTATAGAAATGATTGAATGCATCTTGCATTTCTAGGTGGAAAAGTGAAAAAACCCCAAACAAACCAGCAATGAACCTTTTCTAAATTATTTGTATATTCTGAAAAAAAAAAAAAAGCTAGTATATTTCCTTTCTGAATCTTCAGACAACTGTGCTACACTTGATGTACACCCTGGAGGTAACCGGCTTTGAAGCAAGCATTCAACATATGATTAATACATGTTAGAATTGTTTTTCTGCCTTTACTCAGTGAGGCCAGGATTTGGGCTGAGAAAGAGTCATAATGTAAAAAAGTGTCTTGACAAGATTCAAAAAAAGTGGCTATTTTCAAGCATCCTTCACCATCACTTACTTACAGTCCCTGAATGGCTTTTTAAAGTCTTCTGCAAGCCCATAAATGAGAAGATTGAACTACAACATCAGCTTTGAAAAAGGTTTCAGCACTGCTGTGGGAAAGAAGCAGAAAAGAAAGTTCTTTAAATTCATATGTGAATCTTATGAGGATCTTACTCTGTAGATTTTCTAATGTTTTCCAAGGTTTGTGATCTCTGTAAGAAGAATAGGAGTTTTCACATTGCCACCGCAGCTTTACCGGCTACTCTTGTAGCACCTGGCAGTTTATTCATGCATCCCATTTTACCCTGTTAGTTTGCATTCTATTCCAGCCCTACTCAGTCCTAATACCTAAAGAGTTCTTGAAGTGGTCCCACTGAACCCCAGAGATAACTTGGCTTTATCACAATGGAAAATTGCTCACAGAGGGACTTGTAGATGGAGTGTGGGAAAACAGCCTGATTAATACTGTTCTGTTTTGTTGTTTGTTAAATTACTGGTACTCCTGAGCAGAAGTTTTCCAGGCAGACTCATGAGCAGCAAAATAAGCTAAAGTCATGTTGAAGCCTGCCTCTTTTTTTTTAGCATTTGTGATTTATGTCAGTGATAGTATCTCCGTGCTTTTCAATAAAAAGGCACAGATTTATAGATCCTGCAGAAATTGTAGCAGTGTTACAGAGAGAAAATTTAATCTTTGGCCTTCCATTTAGTTAATTAATCCTTTGGATTTGTTGCTGTTGTTGCAGGCTGCAGTATACAGTGGACAAAAACATTAATTTGGTTTTTCATTGTTGAGCAATACTTTTGTTTTCTAAAGTACTGATTTGTGCCTTGAAAGAGCACAAGGCATTTAGAATATGTAGTCTATGAAAATCATTCAAATGCAAAAAGTGACAATGCATCAAAAATTATTATGGTCAATTTCATACATTTGGAAAGATTTTTTTTTCTAAGCTACAATTGAATTCTTTAATTACACAAGGGAGATGGAAAAATATTTTTTACTTAGAAAAATATAGAATAAGCTGAAAGAAGTACTTTAGGTTAAGAAATAATATAATGCCTACAAGGCAGCATTATGGCAGTAAGAGAATGACAATTACTGAAGACTGTTCAGGTGACTCATAGCTTTAATTTGTGTTTAGCATCTCGTTTACACCATTAAATCCTTGTTATACTGCAATAATGCTTTATATGTACATAGGGTCTTTCATCTAAATGGCTTCCAAAGATCTTCATGTATTGCTTCGTGTACAGTTTACATCAATTTAATCCATTATGTTAATATAGCTATCTGTGTCCATATAGTAAAGGCTGTGCACAGTTTTAAGAGGGAAAATACCTTCAAAAACTGTGGGAGAGATTAGGGAGAATGTAATACCAAGTTATAATTTGCCCTGATTGCAAAACTGACAATTAAATTGCTCATGCGGAGGAATTGGTATAAACTGCAGCTGCTCATGCCCTCTGTTTTTCAGCCCCTGATAGCAGGCCAGCATATTTGGTCATTGTGCTGAGATGAAGAATCACCAGATTTATTTTGTTCAATGCACAAATGTTATGCTACATATCTTCACCTAGTATTTCTCCTGCCTAGTTTGTGAAACCTGATGAGCTCCAGGCACCAGATTACTTGGTTTATTGTTAGATGTCAAGATGGGCTTTGTGTCCCAGTGAATTCCACAAGAAATCTCCATTGTTGTCATTTATGATTCTCATTCGTGATCTCTTGAGAATGCAAATCTTTGTGATTGCTCTGAAAATTCATTTATCCTTGTGGATATTCCAGACACAGAGCTACGGTAAATGCACTTTTTCCTTAACAAATAAATATTGTCCACTCATGTAAGCACATAATGACAGTGTGCCAAGTAAAAGACATGAAGAACAATCAGATTGCAAGAGATTGTATAGCTTGTCTTCATATTTTCAAGAACGTAGAGACACAAAAGATGGTTACAAAAGCGGTGAATTTATGTGGAGAAGGACAAATGCAATAATACCATTTCCCTAGGGAATTTCTGATAGAGACATGCAAATTAATATATCCCATTATTTTTCATCTTTTTTGATATATAGAAGAGGAAACAAATACATTATAGCAGTGCAAAATACCCTCAACTGGAATATCACCCTGATAAATGCAAGTGGACACGCAGTTTTAATTTGTTTGTTCTTGATTGGGAATCACAGCATGCAGAATCTTAATGAGCCATGGGGTAGTGATCACCAACCCTAGACATGTTTATCTTGCATTGTGTTTGCTGATTGTGGCAGCTCTTTGATTTAAGTATAGCAGTACCCCACTCTGAGACAGTTTTTCAGTGACTTTATAAAGGTACTAAGGTTATTAGTGCATGCTCATGCTGCTGCTGGACAACAGACATTCAGGTGATTCTGATGTAGTTAAGTTTATTTGTTCCTTTGCTCTGAGAAGCCAGTAAATAAAATCTCACTTATTACAGAAGCTTTGAATAAGGCAGTCGGATAAGAATCCAGTTTTCATGCAGGTTATGTACTGTTTCCAGTTTTGTTTGAGGCTGAGATGGGGCTAGAGTGTAGATATTTGTCTCCTTGTGATCCCTTTCTGAGTTCATTGTTGTAAGAAATGTAAGCTGCTTGTTTTCAGATTTCAGGGACCTCCATGCCCAGTGAAACTATCTTTGTGATCTTTCACAAGGATGTCTAGTGGAAGCAATACTTGATTCCTATCAGTTCATCATGACAGCAAACATTGCTGTCTCCTTCACATTTTCAAGTCTATTTTTGCTTCCTCACAAGCTATCCTTACATTCTTGAAGGAAATCTTCATCCATAACTATATTTCCTTAATGTCTTTCATTTCCCTGGTAAAAGTCTCCTTTGCCTACAAAACCCTGATAATTAGCGTAAACTGCTGGCAGTTGTCATTCATTGTTTCTTTATCAGTTGTGGTCAGTTTGTTGTCTGTCTTTCTGTCCTTTTTCATAAGCTTTTGGGGACAGAAAAAGAGGAATCAGGTAATAAATGACAGTACAGCATATCACTCCACAGAGCAAGTTAAGCTTGCATATTCAAATGCTCAGTAGTAGTAAGTGTGTACGGTATAGAGCTCCTTCCAGCCAAATGCAACTCTGGCCCAAGGTATTTGAAAGTTTTTTTCTTAAGCGGGTCCAGATAATAGCAGTTTAAATAAAGTACAGAACCCATCTATTTTATTCTTAATTTATACTGGCGCTTAGGGGATGCGCAGATATTTAAAAAGAGTAAAATCAATTAATTTGTGATCCAATTATTTTTGCTAACCACTATGGGGTTTTTTTAGAGCACTGAATCAGGTTCTCCCAGTTAATCACTGTGCTTTAAGAATATAAACCTTGCGTTCTGAAGTATGACGAGCCTGTCATTATCTTTTCTCTATTTCCAAATCTAATTGTTATTTTTGTCCTTTCATTGTTTTTTAAACTTCATTCTTCACTTTCGCTTTTGAAAGGGACCCAGTATAAATATAACAGATTTTTTTAAAATACTAGGAAGCTTTTTCTTAATATAAAGGCAGCTGAACAAGCAAAAGAGTTCACCTTCTAGGTAATATACACTATATTTTTCTGGGCTTCCTTACTTCACAGTAGATACTTGTCTTCTGCAATCACAAATCTGTGATTTATGATGTTTCACGTTATAAATTTAGAGCAGGTTCATGTGACAACTTCTGTGATTTGATCATTCTGCTTTTTCATCCAGCTTGAACAGATTTTCTTCTAATGTTCCAGACAGCTTCAAACATCCTCAATGTTTATATGGTCATTTCTAAATGCAAAGAATACTCAGAGTGTATGTCGTGGTTTAAGGCCTGCCACACAGCCCACTCACTGCCCCCCCACCTCCTCCCTCGGCTCCCGGAGGGATGGGG
>WYDI02034369.1:0-17289 GCA_009867235.2 Psittacus erithacus
CCCCCCTGCCATGGGCAGGGACACCTCCCACTAAACCATGTCACCCAAGGCTCTGTCCAACCTGGCCTTGAACACCAGCATGGATGGAGCATTCACAACTACCCTGGGCAACCCATTTCAATGCCTCACCACTCCAGTAAAGAACTTCTTCTTTAGATCCCTTCAGCTGCTACATGTTAATGTGCTCCACAGGTTTCATTCCTGTAGTTCATAAGGGCACTTAAAGCATCTGAAGCACCGCAAAGAATCTTTCAACCTTGTATTCTTGGATTAGTTTTTAACTACAGAAATATCCACATATCCTCTTCATATTATATTCAAGGATAATTTACGTCATTCAGACATGTAATTTTCTATAATCGTTACATGAATAAAAAGAGCCTGGGATATGCAAAAGGCAGACATTTACAAACAGAATGCATGAAGAAAGGTCTTTGGAGTAGAAGAAAAATTCCTTCCAGACAATTTTTCACCTAAAAATCTTTATTCCCATATAAAACTCATTAACTGTTCAAATGAGAGTTGACTCAAGATGTGCTGATTTTGGTACTAAGCCAGCTGGAGGTCAACTAATGAAAAACAACTGAGGCCTGGAGCCAAAAATTCAGATCTGTTCACCTTCAGCATTAATGCTTTAATCAGAGGAAAAGGCCTTTCAGCAGTGAGCCAGAAAACTAAATCTGCTCTTCTTCTTTTTCTCCATTCCCAACCTGTCTGTTATTGAACTTGTTTGCAGCCATAAATAGAATAATTAATGAACATTAATGGCAATGAAGAATAAAACTGTACTCCTTATGGCACACTTTGGCTAACCATATTGTTAAAGCATTTTAAACCTCCCAGTAATGTAATAATATTACTTTTATTAGTAATGACAAATTTTATAGAAAGAAACAGAATTAAACCTTTCTAGCACTCATATGTTCCTCACAAGTGTAAGTAGGATTTACTGACAATATAAGAACTGATACTCATAAAATCTAACAGCGGAAAATAACATCTATTCCATCTCTGTCTTCTGCTTCCAAAACCACACACTGATTTTGCTGGAACAAGCGACAGTACCAACGTCATTAACACCTCTACACCCTGCCAGGAATCTCATGGAATAACTAAACACAACAAAAGACATGTTACTATGGAATGAAAAAGGCCCAAATCAAACAAAGCTTGAAGTAACAGCAGGAGACTTGACCAACTGTTCATCACTGATGACCACATATTTTTAGAGAAACTCAGTAGCAGTTATAGTGATCCTGGGACAACCTTGTCACGTCCTGCAGGTAAACTTTGTAGTCTTATTATTCCTTCTTGTCAACAGCTTCACACACTCCTCCAGTCTGAATCAAAATATCTAATGCTATCATAGATACTGACTGAATGATCCACCATTTCAGTATGTCTATACCTGCCCCTGGGGTGACTGAAAATGAAATATAACTTCTTTGCCAGCTCCTGATCTTGCCGATAAATACCAGCTAAGCACAGCAATGCAGAGTGAGCCTTGGGATGCTTCAGGCATTCTCTAAACTAGGAGCTGCAAGGGTTTAACAAGGTCACATAGATACTCCTGAACCATTTGACAAACCCTCCCAGCCCAGCAAGTTCAGGTCATTCTTCCTTCAGAGCCACTCAAAAGGTATGTTATTTTGTTCTAGTAAGCATGCAAGAAATTCTTAGTCAGCCTCCAAAATCCCAAACAACTGCCTTAAAACTGCTTAAAAATAAGAAATCTGGGGTGTGTACTCTTTTCTGTCTCAGGTTTTAGTCCATAGGGAGATAAACAAAAGCCATGCTTTCATACATTTCTGGAAAAATTACTGGTTTTAACTGAAAAAATGTTTTATTTCCTGAAACATCCTGCCCCAAATCTGGACCTTCCAAAAAAAGGACGATGACAATATCTGACAAAAATTCACATCATACCACATCAGATTCAAAATAAGATAGTCAGTACCTAACTGACCTAATGAACCTGTATATCCACATCTCTAGTAGGAAGAATTAAGCAAAGACACATATTTACTGACAAGACCTAGAGTTTACTAGGGTCATGCAGACCGGTACTCCATGATCTGTCCGGGCCCTAGCTGGCGAGTTCCAGCACACATCAACACCTCCTGCTGCCATGACATTTAGTAACCTATAAGACAGAAGTCTTAGATTCAATGAGTGGCATTAAAATGCTCTTATGGCATCCCCACAATCAACACCATGCAGCTCAGGAGAGTGGTTAGGCCTTGCAAATGTCTCTAGGATCATACACACCTACACAAGAGGAGGATATCACTACAAGATAACAGTTACTGTAGAGTGCAGAACAGTAGCAGTGTTTTAAACACGGTCCCGCACCAATTTGTACCAGCAACACACTTGCAACATAACAGCAATATTTTATTGCCTTAAGGCAATGCAGTTCACCTTAACACCTCTCAGTGCTGTGTATTTGTTTTCCACAAAAACATGCTGCACGGCCTCAGAAGTCTGTTAGTTCGGCATCATCAATATCACTTTCTGTCTCGCACCCTGATGTTTGTCTGGTGAATGAGGCTCACTGTCTTGATACACTGCCATGGATTTTTTTACTGCTGTGAAGTGTTTGGGCACAAGGCATGGCCCATGGCCTCTCTTTTTCCCCTCTGGAGGTGCCAGATGAAATGTCAGCTTTAAAACTAAACAAGCAGTACTTGAGGCAGCAGTAAGGACAGGGGAAGCATAAGGCTGATAAATGACAATGCTGAGGAAAAACTAGACAATAAGTGGGATAACAAAAGCTTTCGAAACACCCTTTTGTAAATACTAAGCCAATAATTTGTTCAAAGCTGAGGAAGAAATAGGTGAGCACAGAGATATGAGAGAAGCAGAATGAAACAAAGGTGTTCAGAGGGCAGGCGAGTAACAAGATCAGCTTATCAGCTAATCCATGGATCTCGCAAGTCTAATCAGTGTACAAGCCATTACAGGGACTTCAATGATACTGTAGGGTTTAAAGTGGCTATCCACCAGCTCAGCTGCAATAACTGTCAAAGACATGCTGACTTAGCTCTGAGACAGAGGGTAACCCGGCCTGCAGAGCTTCACCTCTGTCATTACCACAGACTAGCCACTGTAAAGCCATCATACCTTGGGTGTCTTCATCCTGACAGTCTAACTAAGCTGTGCCCTACAGCCACAGGTTTCACCTCTGTAATATGATGAAACAATTGCATTGATAGTAAAAGCCACCACAATTCCAAAACATTTTGTGGAATAGATGCTATTCCACAAAACCAGATGCTGACTTAAGTAGCCATATGTCAGCAAAAGAATAGTGTCCTGGCTTTGGCTGGGACAGAGTTGATTTTCTTCCTAGTAGCTGATGCAGTGCTGTGTTTAGGCTTTAGCCTGAGAACAATGCTGACAACACACTGATGTTTTAGTTCTTGCTCAGTAGCACTTGCTCAGTAGCACTTACCCTGATCAAGGATTTTTCAGTCACTCATGCTCTGTCAGTGAGGAGGGGCATAAGAAGCCAGGAGGGAGCAGGGACAGGACACATGACCCAAACTAGCCAAAGGGGTATTTCATACCACAGCAAGTCATGTCCAGTATAGAAACTGGGAGGAGTTAACCAGAAGGGATCAATAGCTGTTCAGGTTGGGCTGGGTATCAGTTGGCAGGTGGTGAGCAATTGTATTGGGCATCACTTGTCTCTCTAGGTTTTTATTCCTCTCTTTTTCCTATTATCATTATTATTGTTGTTGTTATCGTTATTGTTATTTTACTTTATTTCAATTATTAAACCGTTCTTATCTTAACCTGTGGGCTTTACCTTTTTTCTCATTCTCTTGCCTATCCCAGTGGGGAAGCAGAGTGGGGAATGAGTGAGCAGCTCCATGGTACTTAGTTGCTAGCTGCAGTTAAAACATGACAGTAATTACATTATCACAAACCCATTTTTTAGGGAGATCCATAATAGCTATTCCACTATTCACAATAACTAGTACACATGGCAAAATACAGAAAAACAGCATTAGGAACCTCTATATGGGAAAAACCACAACTAATTGTCAATTAACTAAACTGCCTCTGACTTAGTGAAGTATATGTAACTAGACCTTCTGTACAATGAATGAAGAGAAAAAGCCATGCTTAGGGCCTGGCTTGTCTCATAAACAGGTCAGAAGTCTAGAAAAGGAGCTATGGGAAGTATTTCATGTGAAAGGATCTGCTCTACTGGCATCAGAAGGCACATTACAGCAACACCAGTGCCTGTGTGCCCGTTTTCTGTGGCAAACATTGAAACTTAGCATGATACAGCTACTAACACCAGCATAACACAGATGAGAAATAAAAGAGTTTATATTTATATTGGGAATTTATCTAATGGAAGGGAACATTATGCCTTTATTTAAATCTGCTACTAAGAAGGACAGGTTCACAGCTCTTTTAAGCTCAGATAGTACTATTTTGATTTCAGTAGAGCAAGAAATCCATTATTTAGGGGTCTGGATTACCGTTTGGTTTGCAAAGGTCTCACAGCTACTGTTTCAAAGGTTTCTTCCTCTCCTCCTTATTTTTTCTGTCCTGTTTTTTTCATTATTCAAATCACTGCTTTAAAAAGCAATTAATCGCATTGCCTGAAAATCCACTAAGCATCCGCTCCTGTGCAAAAAATTACCTCTGGAATGACTGCCTTTTACAGGAGCCGCCTCTTGCAGCTTCTTCTATTGGCTACCTGACATGATAAGCACTGGGATACAGGCAATAAAAGACTTTGCAATAACGGCAACTTTTCATCAGGAGCTGACCATCCTATTACCCCTATCTTTTCTTTTGACATGCAGCTGCTTTCCCAACCTACAAAACACAAATACTGAGGCCATGAGGTATTCTATTAAATTTTCAAAACTTAAGACTCGGTGTCAGGGACTTGACCCAAAACATAACTCATAGAATTGGTTTGCCAGCAGCGTGCATCCGCTCTCAAGACCTACAGTTAACAGCAGGAAATTGCTCCTTCACCACATCTCCCAGGTGCAAGCAGCAGAAGCTGAAAGGGAGAAATGACTCAAACAAACCAGTTCTTCTCTGCATTGAACAGTATATCTGTGCTACTCCTGCATCCTTTTAATTTAGGCTTGTAATTGAGTTCTCTGAAACAAACTGTTAACGCTCTCTGGTGTCAGGCATAAGCTGTCAGGAATGGAAAAATGTGATACACAAGAGAATTTGAATAAACAGGATAAAGGCTGAGAGAACAGGTCTTGAGAAGAGCTCAAATAGCAGTATTTCAAGTAAAACCTCCTCCAGCCCAATATCCTGTGTGCAGAAGCAGCCATTAGAGCATGCTTAAGAAAGATAATAAGGAAAGTGGCAAATATAATAATCCTTCCTCAAGCAGTGAGCGGATTAGAGACCATGAATTGTCACAGGCCTGAAAGGAGCGAGTGAGAACAGGGCTCCATGGTGCGGATGTGGCATAAAGGGCTGGGGAAACTGCCTGCTTCTTGACCTCATGTTTGAACCAGGGAGAGATATCCCCGCTTTACAAAACTCATAAAACAAAGGGTCTCTGTAATGTGACAATGTCTTGAATCTTACACAGTCCCACCTAGGCAAACCTGCCTCTCAATAGAGAATATAAATACTGAGTTGGGAGTGTTAATTAATTTAAATGCTAATAGAGAGAAATTCACATGACAGAGGGAATCAGAAAACTTCAAAGCTGTTTTTCTTTTGGAAAACTCATTTAGGCAGTACTTCTCCACCCCACTTTCCCCAGTAGCCTACTGTCCTCTCCCAGGTATGAACAATGCTTACAACAAAAAAGCAATCATACTGGGGCAGTATGATTAGCCTCATAATCTGCCTTTGTCTGGCCAACATCCTGTACTTAAAACATGAACAGAAAGTCAGGTTGATTATGGAGCATATGTGCATATGGCACTGTCCTCCCAACCTCTGCCTATTAAAGTTTCAGGGACTTCCACAGCCAAATATGCAGCCAGACCAAAAAGTTCAACAGATATTCACGGATTTATTCCCCCTGAATTGGTCTAATCCTTTTTAGGGCAACAAACTCATTTGACTCAATTCCACAAACACACAAGCTGATACAAATTAACATGGAAAACAATTCTTCATAAGAAAGGAACAAGACGGTGTTGTGTATTTGTCTTCCTTACAAGGGAATGCTATGCTAAGCAAGAAGAAAATCAGCTGCCAAGGAATAATGACAACTATCACTGGAGTATACAACTGTCACAGGGAGTAGCAAATCTCAGCTCTTCTCTGCGGGGAATCCTGGCTTACACCCCTTGCCTGGAGGGCATTCAAAGAGCAAGAGAAGAGCATGGAAGAACATGAAAGCAACCTGTAATCTCAGTCTACCACAGGCGTTAATTAACCTGGCAGCTATCCCAACTGCTGGCATCAAAATCCCTTTATCTGGGAGCTGCACATTTCAGCATTTCTGCAGACACTACTATGCACAGAGGCACTGCAATGCACGGAGGCAGAGGGTACATGGGAATAAGGGAAAGAGGCAGAAATGAAGGAACACTGAAAATTATGGCATTGCAATCATAAGATCTGTTAGTAGTCAGAAATACATGCTATCTGAAGAAACGTACATCTGAATAAAGCAGGAGTTGCACCAAGAATGTAATAAAACAACTCGGGGAGAACAAGCATGAACGATCTCTAGTGAGAATACACCACAACTAAAGTACAATCGTGCTGAAGCCAGAAGGGAATAACAGTTCAAGTAAAGGTATTTGTCTCTGAAAAGGAATTGGTTTTCTACATACCTGTCCAGTCTCCTACTACTTTAAGGTGGACCCCAAACGTTGCTTTGGTATCTGTAGGGCACTAAAAATATTAAATACATTAAGGACCACTTCTGAGTAACAAGAAAATAACAAAACACATTCAAAGTACAGTTGTTAAGACAGAACCTAGTGTAAACATGTTATTCCTGAGCAGCCATAGCAGCAGCTATACAGGTATACGGCTATACATATACACTTCAGAAAACAAGTGTAGCATCAGTGTAGTTCAGGAAGCCAAGCATGGATAGTCTCTACTCAAGTCTCAACCCTTTCTTTGGTCTCAGAGGAGTTTGGGATGGGCTTGTGATTAGGAGCAGCCACTTCACTGAGCATTACTCAGCAATGATACTGAGGATACAACAGTACAGTAATACTCCCCCTACTACTGACACTTATAGTTCAGAATTAGGCCTCATCACTCCTAAATCAAGGTATCTAAGAGATTTCTGGTTCCTGAATGTCAGGGCACATGGTTTCAAGCTGATCATTCTCACAAAGCTGACACCTAAATGGAAGCAGATTTTGATGCACTTCACAAGAAATCTGCAAAGGGAAAACACCAGATTGCATGACACACCATACTTTGTAGGCATCATTCTCTCATTCTGCACCTATGCCCTTGCCTCAAGGCCACTTACTTGTGACTATCAACACAGGAATATTATTTACAGTCTTATAAACACCACAGTATCTAAAAACCTCCATTCAAGTCATGTCAAAGGTCTAAGCAGTCCCATCAGTTTTGTTCCCTGTTAGCTATAGGAAGATTTCAAACACACCGTCTGGACAGCTTCTGCAGGTACATCAAGTGATTTCACATATAAACAGGACAACCAACAATTCCTCAAGAGAAGATTCTTCACTTTCCTTTTATAAACCAACACCACTGTTTTCTTGTTGACAGAAAATATTACTGTTGAGTTTTGACACCTTTCTTAGAAACTGACTGATCCAAGGTCCATCATGAATCCAACACCCAACACAGATTACACTCCTGCCTTTTTCGTTCCACTGCTACAAATATGAATTCTCAGAAGAGGGCTTAAATTCAAGGAAATCATGTATATTAGAAATAAAAGAGGCCCAGGTAGTGAATCCAATCACCAAATAAGCAGTCATCAATCACTTCTTGGCTCTGTTCTGGACCATTGCCATTAGCATTCCCAACATAATCTGTTGTGGAATATGAAACCACTGGCCTTAGGGCTGAGGCTCAGTTCCTATCAGTTCTTTACTTAACAGCAGACACAGATAAAAGGTTAGTATTCTCTACATCTTGGCCAACTTAGAATGGGGAATGCAATGTCCCAACTAGGCACTCCATTTTCCTTAAAGGGAAGAGCATTCTTGTTAACAGTACTGATTACTAGATAGGCTCATAATTAATTCCTTGTCAAGTGTTCCCATAAAAATTTGGTACAAAAACTTATGTCAGAATTATTTCAGCAAGTCTTAGCCTTCAAATAAAATGGCATCATGGGAGGGATGCAGGCAAACCTCACACAGTGAGGCCATTATTTGCTGTGGCTCATTGCAATGTCTTCCAATAAAGATATCAAGGCCAATTCTCCAGACAGAAGTATATAACCAACCTCTCAGCATACTTGCATACTGGCTGCAAAAAGATCTGTTCTCCTGGGGCTTTCTCTAACAGCCTTTAGCTGAGCTCATGTTTCAAGCTGGGCTGTCCCAGGGCTCTCTGTTTTAAGGGAGGTTGAGTGATTTTCTTAGTCCAATTATGCACAGTCCCAGTTCAGCATATCTTCTATAAAATTGTCTGTCATTCCCTCCTTCCATTAAACTTAAAGGCAGAATACCCCTAGTCTCCAGTGAGAATAGGTTCAAATTTGTTATCTTTTACACTACCCTTGTGACTATCTCCTTTCTGCATGATTCTGGAAAAAAATCCAATAAAACCAGATTTATTTCTTTCTTCTTAGACTTAGGAAGCCTATTTTGATACTTATAATTGAGTATGAGAGATCTGGAAAAATGTTACTGTGCTGCTAAATCTTATCAGAAGAAACACACCCATCATCTATGCCACACAGAGTGAATTTCCTGTGTCCAAGAGAAAGACAGTAGATGGTCCAGCAAAAGGACACCAAGATGATGAGAGGATTGGAGAACCTGACATACAAAGAGAAGACAATAGGGGAATGTGCTTGTGTAACTCACAGAAGAGAAGGCTCAAGGGAGATCACTGCCTTTCGATACCTTAAAAATAGCTACAGAGAAGATGAAGGTGCTCTCACCATCATCCACTGTGACAGGAAAAAAGCCCAGGAGCATAAGTTGCTTCAGGGCAAATTTCATCTGGACATAAGAAAAATATTCCTCACTATGGAATAGGTAAGCAGATTGCTAATTCAGTTTCATAGGTCCCTCCATAACCTAATCTAGAGCCCTTACACCAAAGGTTGAACCAGAAGACCTCCATAGGCCTCTTCTGATTTAAGACTTTCTTATGGACCTGTAATTTGAGCTTTGAAAATTGTATGCATGTTTTTACTGCACGGAACACTTATTTTACCTCTTTCATCTCTGAAAAACACAATCACAAGTCTCAAAATTGTGGCGTGCTTTTTTTTCAGACTATTAAGAGAAAACATTCCAGAAGCTGAATAAAACATTCAAAGACAGTTTTACAGAAATTTAATCATCATGAAACTTCCTCATGCTACTGACAGACCACTGGGCACACGTAATGAAGTGCAATGAAAGTATCCTCTTATATATTTAACCTTCTTCATGAAATCACAGAATCATAGGACAGCTGAGACTAGAAAGCACCTCTGGAGACTGGCTACTTTAATCCTCCTGCTCAAGCAGGGTCTGTTGTGCTTTGAATGTCTTCAAGGATGGAGACTACGTACGCCTTGGGCAACCTGTGCCACCCTCACAGGAAAAAGTGGGTGTTTTTCTTATGTTCAGATGGAACCTCCTATACTTCAGTTTGTGTCGTTCTGTCACTGGGTGCTCCTGAGAAGAGTCTGACTCATCCATTTCCTTCAGTCCGTTCCCACTCTTCCAGCCTCTCTTCATATGAGATGCCCCCAGTATCTTATTCATCATCATAACCCTTTCTGCTCCAATACATCCACATCTCTCTTATACTGATGAGCCCAGAACGGGACACAGAGCTCCAGATATACCTCACCAGTTCTGAGATACTCCCTCGACTTGCTGGGAATGCTCTGTCTATTACAACCCAGGAGGCTGTTGGCCTTCTTTGCTGCAAGGGCACATTGCTGGCTCATGGTCAGCTTGGTGTCCACCAGGACACTCTGGTCATTCTCTTCTGAGCAGCTTTCAGCCAGCTTTGCATCACTAGTACCTGGGGTTATTCCTTATCAGACTTAAGTTTGGCAATTCCCTCTCACAACCTTTATGAAGTTACTGTCAGCCCAGTTTTCCAGCATCCCAAAGTCCCTCAAATGTCAACACGACCACAACAACACAGCGTAACATCCATTCTTCCATGTTCTGTATCATTTGCAAACCAGTGTCGATGCCTAAGGTACACCACTACTGACTGGCCGTCAGTTGGACTCTGTGCTACAGATCACAACCCTTTAAGCCCAGCAGTTTTCCACCTACCTCCCAGCATTCATCAACTCCACACTTCATCAATTTCTCTATGAGGATTTTATGAGAAACAGTATCAAAAATCTTGTGAATAATGATGCTCTTGCCTATTTTATGTATCTTAGTCTCCGATCACCTTATTTACTTTCAATTTGCCATATCTCATCTTTAAAACACTGCACAGCTAAACACTGCTTCAAGATCTGTATTACAGTCAGCTCATACACACATTAAACTGACATCGGCTTATGTTCTATGAAGATGAGCACAAACTGAAGTACCCTCTTAAACTGGAAATCAAGAGAATAAGCACATGAGCCTTGTTAAAAGAGTTCTTAAAATGTGTTTTGGCAAATACTGCTTGGATTTTCCTCTGCTCCTTTTAGTCTGGAAGCCCTAAGAGACAATCCAGTGACTATTAACTCTATGCGGTGGGAGCTGCAAGAAGCCCCTTATTTCTTCCTCTTTGCTCAGTACAATGCCCAAGAGGAAACTGTAAAGATTAGTCAATACTGAAGAAAAAGACAACCTAAAATCCAAACAATAGCCTTTTCCCTAAATAAATGTTTTCCAAACAGGTAAATCACTAACTTGGATAGCCTGTAATGAGAGGAGGCATTAGACACTGTTAAACAAAAAGGTAACAACAGGTAAGTTTTTCAGTAGCTCATTCTGCATTTTGAGGAGTTAAAGGAATCCCATGCGCCACACTCATTTGATTAAACTGCTATGGCACACAAACTAACTGCGGCAGATGTGCAATTACAGGAAGTTACGTTAACCTCATTCTGACCTCAAGCCATCTATACCTTGAAAAAGTGAAAGCTTTTTCAGGTAGGAATGTCTACGCTAATCAGGTTATCCGCCTGTATTTGGCCACCCTCCAAAGCAAGCTGAAAACCAAAGGAATTCTGTTAAGTTTAATAAAGCTGTGCAGATTTACACCCCCGGAGAAACCAAACTATGCTCTTAGCATTGGAAAGTTGGTAGATTTCCTCAGAGCTGTTAATCACACGTCAGCAAGTTCACAATGCCTACTCTTATTTTATTTCTGTATGTATTTCCACATTCAAAGCAGTGAGAATACTATTTAATATGCAGATAAAACTGATGGAATACAGATTATTCTATATCTTGATGAAAAACCACCTTCCTATGCATTTTTTTTTCCCCTTTTATTTCAAGCTAGCTTGAACTACGAACACAAATTACCCCATAGGAAACTTGTTACAATCCCTGGAGAACTTCATGCTTATAAACCACAAAATTACCTTCACCAGTAGCCACAGATCTACTATTTACCTCTATGTTGACATAAAATATAGATATTTTAAATAATAAGTTAATTACTGTTTAATGCACTACTAGATTAATACATACTTGAAATGCATTTTATTTATCAGTTTTACAATGTGAACATGTTCTCAGTTGTCCTTTATGCTTTGCTTTTAGACAAAGCAAATGAACTGATTACTGTTGGATCATAGCTGTAATACTTTATACCCACTTTATATTGGCATAAAGATCAACTGGAGGCAATGAACAATGGAGAAATCTGTGCATATGAGAGCACAACATACAGTAAATGAAAACTATGTTATTGGCATCTATGTTTCCAGCTTGGAATACCCTGAATATTTAACATCTCTGGTATCTACTCCCAGCCAAGAATGTTGCCCAGAAAAAGAAACAGGGCAAATCTTACTGAAATAATTGTATTACATACTATTGAAATATTGTATACCGCTCTTTCTAGACCTGAAGGTGCAGTGAGTTGGGATGAGTCAACAGCAAACTAGCAAGAAAATAGCAAGTTAATTCCTGAAAGTTTCCAGTCTTCTGTACATCTCTACCATAAGAACTATGAAGACTCTTTAGTTAAGAGTTAGCTAGTTAGTCTGTTAGGTTTTGATTACAGCACTGTCACAGAAGTGCTGATGCCTTCACCACAGTAACACTGCAGAATATCTGTTGTCTGGAAAAAGGAGATGAAAGGGATGCCCAAGTTATGTACCACCACATGGTTCTGCAAATACAGCTCCTTACAAGTGCCTGTGGACATACTGCTTGCTCTCAAGCTGATGCACCACAACAAGCACCAACTGTGTCTGGTGCTGTAGTTGGGTGCTGAATTACGCCCAAGGTAATGAAGATCTGTGCCACAGTTTGAAAAACAAAGTGAAACCTCATCTTTGATTCTGGGAACTGAAAAGCTATTGCAGAGTATTTAAATTAAGGGAAACTCCTTCAAAGCAATCTTTTACTCTGAGGGAAAAAGCCATGATATGATCCTAATATGGAACTGCAGATACCCTGGCAGGGACTCTAAACATTGTGGAGTCCCTGCTCTGTTTCCATGCCTCTGCCTGCCTGCCAGTGCGCACCAGCTGCATCACAAATCCCCTTTCATCAGCCCATCCTTGCTGCAGACTTGGATGAACCCTCACACAGAACAAGAAAAACACATTAAAGATTTAGCATGTTTGGGAAAGAGGCAGAATTAAGGGAGGAGAGGAGAACTAAGCACAATGTATTTTCCCTCCCATAATGGGGAAAAAAGAAACAAGAAAATTTTTTCACCTTTTTCAACTAAGAAAATGTGAACCTCAGGAGCTCAGTAAGCTGCAGCTTGTCTGTTTTCACACAGAACTGATATAAACATTCCTAAAATGATTCATCCTGCCATTAGGAAATGAAGAGGAGTGATGACAAACACAGACATGCTACATAAAGGTAGCCAAAAAATAGTAGCTAGACTCCAGTCTGACTCATAGGAGATGAACTCTGTCACACTGGGTTACCCTTGTTTTAAACTAATGAATCCCATAAACAGCAGATTTCAGAGGAAAAAAAAAAGGTTAATCTGAGGAGTTACTCTTTTAAACCCATCTCTGCTCCAATGGCTGGAAGATTCTCTAAAAGGACTCTATTTCTCTGCTTTGTGTTATAATATAGATTGGATTTTGTCTAAAAGCTTTCCCTGTTAGAGACTTGGCCTTACAGCTGTCCTAATTTAACTGGCAGACATCAGCAGACATCAAAACATCTCTGAATGTGGGCAAATCCTAACCACAGAACATGATTTAAATATCAAGGGTGTCTGGATAATCAAGCTGAGACCACCATGCCTTGAATAGCCACTGCTTCAGCCAGAGTTCTCCCATTGCACACCTGACTCCTTGCAAGCAGCCCAGCTGCATATATCCCAAACACCTTTGCCGTTTGCTTTCAATTCCTTCGTGCTCCTTGCTGTAGAAACCCAAACACCTGCAGTCTAGCTAGTGGAAAAAACACACCAAAACACTGTGGGATGCTCAAGATGCATCACTGGTCAGCTGCAGTGCCAAGAAGGATCATTCTGGTCATCTGGGGTCTAACTTCTGCAACATAAACCACAAACCCACACCCACGAGTTCCTGTGAGCCTGTAGTTCAGCCTTTACTACTTCACTCCCTGCAGCCTCGGTTGTTAAATTACTCTCAGTGTTCAAAACAATCTTTTTTTTTTATGATGTCTCAATCCATGAGCATTTGTTCCTTGGTTTCATTCTCGCACCACAAGAAAACATGACTCTTTACTGTAATAGATACCTTAGGATTGCAAAGAGACCAACAGCAAAATACATAGTGTTGCATTAAAAAATATACACTGTTGAATAAATAATATGCAATTACTTTATTAATTTTCTAGTAAGTCTGTAATAGCCCAACTGCCACTTTACTGCTGCTACAGATACTCTTCTACAGACTAGTCAGTATTTCTTTGCCTCTGCAGCTCAACCAAGGTAAAAAGCCTTGCTGACTACCCTTTCACTCCAGCACACACTTCACAGACTCATGGTGAAAGGAACCCACAAGGGTCATCAATTCCAATTCCCTGTAACACAGTGAAAATGTTTCAATCCTAGCAATATTCAGCCCATATAGTTTCTGCATTTCAAGTTGCTAGCTAGTGCAAGAAACAACCTACAACCTTACGGGATGCTCAGGATGCAAGGCATTGTCCCTGAAGGAGCAGAAGGCAGCAGAGCAATGTCTCTGCACAAGGCTGCCTCTCCAAGTCCTCCAAGGATATGCAGATGTATTGTCAAGCCACACTGTGCTGAGCTGAGAAGCGCATGAACAAGGAAAGTAAATGGCACAAAAGGCTCCTTCTCCATCATCCCTGAGCAGAAACTATGGGCCACCTCCAGACCTGCGCAAACTGGCTCTCTGTGGTGCGAGGCACACAAGGAAAGAACCATCAAAGATCAACAGGTTTTCTGGTTGGATCACCAACACCTTTAGTAACACCATGTTCCTCCAAAATACCCTACCAGCACACACAGCGTTTTGACAGGGTAAAGCACAGATCCCAGCCAGTCAGCTGGTCTTAATTTTAGGACAGCAAGAGGCAGAGTGCTTCATTTCCTCTAATACTTTGCCCACAGGTTTGAAAGTTGTACTTGGCTTTTTCATTCTGACATTCTCCTGCACTTCCTAGACCATTCCCTAACCCGACCTAGCAGCTAACTGCCTCTGATGGGAGAAAGCACACTGCTAGAGTCAGTAGATGCTTGTTATATACTGTAAATTTACTTCCATAACATCAGAAGAAAACAGTGCTCACGAGAGGGATCAGACACCTTCTGTTTAAAGTATCTGCTAAAGGACGAGTCAGGATTTAGGGAATTTGAGTGTAGCAACTTCTATGTTCCCCTGGTCCAAACGAGACAGATTTGTATGTTTAAATGAAAGTAAAGGTTTATTTAGGGTTTCTATGCAGACTCCAAAACTATTAAGCCCAAAACCAAACAAGAAAGCCTAAGTACAAAAGGTACGTGAAGTATTACTCTTTTCTGTTCTTGCTTTACTTCACTTAAATTCTTTGTCAAACAGCTGCTAGATTGTCTATTTCTATGGAGAGCAGACAAGCTCTAGTGATTTCTTTAGTTTGCCAGCAAGATACTTCCTATCTGCGTTTCCCTAAATGCCCTGTAACTCATCTCATAAAGACAAGTTTCATAACCATTTACAGAAGATATTTAACAAATCTTATTAGAATGTCATCGTGTTAGATTTTGGGTTTATTGTATTTATCTGTCAGTATGAACTTAGCTCCTGATGTCCTCACGTACTTCTTACTCAGGCAAACTTTCAACAACTTTTCAATTATTTCTTATGAAGTATTTCAGAATTTGGCCCTAGGCTTTTCCTGTTGTGCATTGTTTATTTCTCAAGTTTATAGTACAGGACACGTGTTTCTCCATCATCTCCAGTTTTGCTCCTTGCAAAGTACAAAATTTCTTGCATAAAAGAAGCTTTAAGCTAAAGCTTAACTGCTGGACTGTTAATACTGTCACTGATTTTAAGTTAATTCTGGATTACCTAAGGATAAAGACAACCTTGGCTCTACAAAACACTGATTTTCTCTTACAAAAGCAAATGTGTTACTTGTGACAGTTGTTTATACTCATGTATTATTTGCTGAGATCTTTCTGACAAGGCATCAAGCTCAAAAATGTAAATGCAGAGATCAGGGCCATCATTGTAATCTCATTAGGCCTAAATCCAGATACCAGATTGACTAAAATGGAGGTGTGAAGGTAACAAGGAAAACTCAAGCTATAAAAAAATCAAACCAAAACAAATAAACCTTATATGGCAGAAAACCTATGAAAAAGTAACAGCTCTGAGACTACTTAGGTACAGTACTGTAATTAGTCATCTACATCCAGAAACCCCTTTCAGGTAATTCTACTGCATACTCTGAGATGATTAATGGACTTAAAAGTTTTTCTGCCTAGGGTTAAGTAATTATTACTTTATAGGATTTTAATTTGGATATTAATCAGGCAAAGGATTCTTTCTCAGTAATATATTCGGGTTTCGTTTGTGGATCTGACAATCTGCATATACAAACTTGTCCTTTCCCCTCCTCAAAAGAGCTTTGACTTACTAAGAAATGCATACATAATGGCTCTCTAACTTGCTACATGCTGTAAATGACTTAGCACAGATTTGACCATCCGTGTATATGAGCAGAGAATTCAAGCCCCTCCAGGCTTTTTCTTTTCTTACTTATGCAGAACTGCATGTGGAAGGAAAGGAAAGGAAGAAAGACATTGCTCTACAAATCCTCCTGACATGGTCTGCTTCAACTTAACCATTTGCGCAAAAAGACAGAGAACCAGCAAAAGGGCAGAACTTCTTGGAGCTTATATGATCAGACTCTTCCAGGTTCTACTTCAGTGGGATTTGAAAGCAGATTTGTTATGCAGCACTGAAATAGGGGAGGTCAGAGCACACTGTAACAAGGAGAAAATTACTGGTTTCAAAAAAAAGTTTCAAACTACCTGTCACACATAGTTATCACCGCTTATCTACAACCAGAAATAGGATCTAGACATTGAATGAAGAGCCAAAACTCTTTGGAGGATCTGAAGAAGCAGCCATTCATGTTAATATAAAGCAGTTATTTCCTCAAGTCCTGGAGTCTGAAGGCTGTGGTCTTTGCTTTGGATTCTTTGGTTTGGTTTTATTTTTCGCTTTGTATGTGCTGCTTCCATGACATCTGCCCCTGTTAACTCTATCTTGTGAAGCTACTCATCAGTGGATATGCAGAATATGTCTTACACAGAAAAAGCTCAACAGGAGCTTATGCAATTTACCTCTGTTTGAGTATCAACAAGAGTACCCTGGGATACATGCATTTGTTAATTTTAAAAAAATAAGTCACCAAAGGACAACTTCAGTGCTGAACCAGTAATAATCATAGAATCATAGAATAGTTAGGGTTGTAAAGCACCTTAAGATCATCAAGTTCTAACCATAGGCAGGGACACCTCCCACTAAACCATGTCACCCAAGGCTCTGTCCAACCTGGCCTTGAACACCGCCACAGATGGAGC
>WYDI02034370.1:0-24875 GCA_009867235.2 Psittacus erithacus
AAGGAAGGAAGAAAGAATGGAAGGAAGAACGAGCAGATTTTTTCTGTCAGACTAGGTTTATAGTTTATGCTAAGAGTGTAGAGGAATTTAAATTAGGTCCAAGCAAAACCATACACCTAGGATCAGTTTCACTAGCATACAAAGAATCCTAATCCTTTGTAACATTACTAAAGATCTAAGAAGATATTTAACATTCAAGACATTTAACTTTTGACTTAATACTTTTACATTTTGCAATCAGCTAGGTGCCTCAGATTCTCATCTCAAATAAGTAAAAGCAAGTCTGAAGTTTCTCAGGTATGCTCAGAAGCCTGTTATGGGTTTTTAACTGCAGTGCTCTGCCTCAACATTTCTTTTATTTTCACAGAGGGTCCCGGTTTTGCTTTGATACCTCTCCTACTAGGTCAAAGGAGTTTGATTGAATTCAGCTCGTTATAATTTTTAAGCTGTTACTTAAATACTGATATGCAGCTGAATGGAAATGTTTTTATTGTTTCTTATCTGTGTCTCTAAAAATGCTGGCATTTTATCTTTCATCTAGAGTATTGAACGATATGGAATAAATTACCATGATGACTTCTTGCCATTTTTATTTCATTTGAATGGAAAGTAAATATCCTTAAACAAAAAATATATTTTAAAAACCCAACATATATTTAGCTTTAATTTCCTTTCTATGATATACATTTAAAAATTTATGCAAAATTGTAGGTTAAGATTTAATTTTTATTTGATCATTTTTAAGGAAGCTAGCTTTGCTGCTTGCTTAAGACTTACAAATGATAGTGACTGAAAGATCAACCTTGGTTAGCATAGTTTTAATTTTCAGTTCTGAGCTTGTAGGTTTGGGGTTTTTGTTTGTATGTTTGATTGATTGATTTCTTTATTGCTGCTGGGGTTTATGAGGGGTTTATGGAGCATAACTTGATATCTACATATGCCAGGCTCATTTTCATAATCATTAGACATATATGATGGTTGCTTGTCATACTTTAATAAATAATAACAATTTCATAATTCTTGATCACGCTTCCCTGTAAAAGTATCGTGACTTGTAGTTTCTGAAGTTTTGACTTCCTATTTTCTATGAACTTGAATCCATGTCTAAAAGTCTGACTTTTTTTTAATGTACATTTATGAAGTCTCAATCTACAGTGAGAAACTGCTGCATTTACGAAGATATCTCAGCAAAATGACTGAGCTATAATTACAGTTTGAGGGACTGTGCTGATTATCTTTTTCATTACTGCCATTTCTATTTCATAGTCATGTCTACAACACAGGAGTTATAATTCTTTACACATGTCATAAATAATATTTAAAGACAGTAGAACAACACATGCTCTTCAATTGATATTGATCACTTTTCCATTATGAAACCAAACACGCAGCCTACACATACCATGGGCAGAGTAAAACTGGTTATAAGACAGCAGATTCCATGTTTAACCTGTAAAATTCTAAACCAAGGTCGAGTCTTTCCTAACTTTTAAATTTTTCCTTATTTGATTTTTTATTAATTTCTTCCATGAATTAACTCTATTTGTTTCTCAAGTAGCATTTCAATCTTGAGTTATCATGAACTAAATGATAGAAACTTAAAAAAAGCTAATAAAATATAATCAAATTCCACATTCATGACTAGTAAAGAATTTTCTTTCAATGTTCAGAGTTACAAGGGTCATGCATTGCCAGCAGCTTCAAAATCTGAGTAATATTGTGGGGTTTCTGCAGAAACATCATAAGGTAAATAATAAGATGACTTACCACCTGGATCACCCCATTCCACACAGATATGAGCATATTTGGATCCATTTGTGAATGCAGTTAAATCATAAATAGCAAAGACATCTCTTAGAAATTGCAGTTGAACATATGTGGATAAATTTTTGATGGCTACACAACAGCACTTTTGTGGTAATTTAGAAGGAATAGTTTTTCCAAAAAGTTGGGAAATTACATCACCTCTTAAGGGGGAAAAAAAAAAGCAAGATTTCCTATATTGTACCTAGAAATAAGAAGTAGTTGAAACCTAACATGAATTGACCTTCTTCTTGAGAAAGTAATATAAACTTGGTGGTTTTTTTTTTTATTTATTTATCCTTCTTAAAACTTTGAAACTGAGGCTGAATTAACCTACCCACTGCCGCCTGATAATCTGTGTGGTAACAGAATGTCCTTTCCTCTATTTGAACTGCCCTCATCCTGCATAAGGGAGTTTTAAAGCATTCAATTTACTAAATAGATAAATTTGATAAAAATTGATAAAGAAATTGTATTCCTGCAGAACAAAGGATCAAATTCAGAGCATTTAATACAGGAAAACCCCGTGTAAAAGTAACCACCAGTGTGTTAGATTAAGAGAAAGAATATCCGCCTGCTGCAGTGTGTTGACCTCACAAGATTGGGAATGAAAAGAAAAAGTGTTTCACACACACACACACACAAAAAAAAAAGGTAAAAAATTCCAGACTATTGCCACTATTATCTAAAAAAAAAATAGAAACCCACACTCATTTATGAGCCAGGACAGCTTTCATATACTTGATGGTTAGTTCTGCTCAAATGATTCTGCTTTTCATTATATTATGCAAAATGCAATGCAATAAAAAAAAAAATGTTACTAACTCATTGGAAATGCCATAAATAATCTAAATAGCTTTTAACTGTCAAAGCCTTGAAAAATATATTCCTTAAAAAACTGAGGTACAGAATAGATGCCAGTTTAATTGCCATCATATTTTGACAAGTATAGAGAACCTTGTATCCAGCTTATTTTCTAAATTTAGCTCACTTGCCTAGGATGAAATGATGGCGGGAGGATTATTAGTCTGCTTTTTCAACTCATTGGTGCCTCATCAAAAACTACTTGCCTCAGCCATTTTAAAGTATTGCTGGTTTCTATTTGAGATAAACATTACAGTTTGCATTACAATCTCAAGCCAGCTGACCTTAACAAAGAGAATCTCTGATGTGAATATTTGGTAAAATCATGTACTGCCTCCTTAATGAAATATAAAATAATGCAATGTAAAATTACAGATCCTGGAGCATTTTTTAGTGCGTACTATGCATCTTTTTTTTGTCTTAGCCCTTTAGCCTACCACCAGCAAAAATTACTTTCCTTATATTTCTTAAAAGTAGTTTTGTTTTATGGTGAAATCTAGGAGTAAAGTCTAGACAAGAAAATTGTTTGTCATCCACGAGTATGTCTGCAAGATGCCATTAGCTTGTTAAATTAGGAATAATACAGGATGCCCTTTTAATATATTACCACTTTAAACTAAAACTAATAGTGTTCATTAGAACAAGACTTGACACTTTATTGCTGATTTCATAGTGTATCAAATAATATTTTTAATATTAATATTCTACTGCAAATTACATATTTCCAAACTAAGTCCCTCTGATTTTGTAACCCCATTTCAGGGTAGAGATGTCATAGCTCTTTTTTTCAGGTAGTATAAAGGTCGTTTTTGTGAAAGTGACATGAGTTTTAATATAGTGGAAACTACTTAATGTCACATATAGTTCATTCAAATTAAGTATAAACGGAGATGTTATTTTCAGTTGATGCAACCTCTTGCTGCAGAGAGCCAAGTGAGATTAAACAGTTCAGTGTTCCTGTCCTCCACTTCTACCTTCCTATCCCTAATTTCTGTAAAAAGCTAAATGCAGCTGTGAATAGTGTTCTCTTTAAATGTAAACTGTCCTTTCTAACTTCAATCTATCTCATCGAAAAAAAACATCTGCTGACAATGATTTACTGTGGGAAATGCATGAGATCAGCCAAAGCATTTGTTATTTGCTCAAGCATACATGTTTTCAAGGTGTTGGGGTTTTTTTAAATCTAATTAAAAAAATACTAATTAAAGTCTATGAAGTATTAAAAATCTAAATGGATAAATATATCTTCCTGCAGATACCTAAACAGAATAGGTTTTTTCCTGATTTCATATAAAGAACAAATTGACTGTCAATTGGCTCTAATTAACAATGCAGATGCCTCAGAGTCATTTAAAAATAATCATTTGTTTGCAGGCATGGTCTAGTATAAACATGCTGTGCAGGTCAATTGACAGTCTGTTGCTGTAGTTAGTAGGATAGATGAAAGAAAAAAGAGTAGGATAAGGTAAAAGAAAAAGAAGCATTACAGGTCAATCTAAGGCAACAGTCCTGTGCTTTGGTCAGCTATTAACTGCCTCAAGCTGACTTAAAATATTATCTTTTGCGTATGACTATAAAAAAGTTCTGTTTAAGCAACTAATTCCATTCATGCTCTAAATATCCTGATGTCTAGACCATTCGTGAAATTGATCTAAATTTACCTGTTTTATTTTGCTATAAAATATCTAGTTTCTTGAGACTGTTACATTATCTCCAACATGGCAACCATCAGTGCAAGCTGAACGCAGTAAGGCCAGTCCTGCCCATGGCTTATACGCTGCACTTACCTCTCCTTGGATTCTTTCAGTATCTCAGATACAACAGGGGAAAGAGAAGAGAAAGATATCCTATCTCTTATTGCTCTTTTGCATTTAAATTTTCTGCATGCTGACCAGTGTAGTATTCTGGTTTTCATTAAACTAAGATGTATTTTCACCAAGGTAAGGAAATTCGGGAACATGAAGAACAAGCTAGGCCTATTGGATGGATAACTAGGCATATAATTATTTTAAAGATAAAGTTCTGCTAGCCAAGAGATCGTATGAAAAATATCAACAACTTTCAAACAACCAAAAGTACTGATGTCAAATTTCTATCAACAGAACATTTGAATCCCTTGAAATTCTCCCATTCTTACGTAGTAGTAACGGCAGTCTATTAAGAAGAAGGACACAGGTCATATTATTCCCAACCAAAATCTAGTAACCTGAGCATACACAAAAATAAACGAATGAGAAAACATCTGTGGCATATTTCACTACTGTTTATAAACTGCAGTGGAGTAGATGAGTAAGTAAACATTCTTGAGTAAAGATCAAAACAGACTGACTGTGTTGGAAAACACTTTGGAAAACAGAACATGAGTTTTGAAACTGGAAAGATTTCTATTTTGGCATTACTGCCAATTTCAACCATCCAAAATCATGAGTCAGACCTCAGATAATTAGGATTGGCCTAAAAATAGAATAGTTAAAAAAAAATTAGTTTGTGTTTCTTTTTACTAGTCCTTTCCTTTTTGAGATCTTACAGATTACTTGTTTCATTTTGGCAAGTTTTTATAAACAAACATAAAAACTTGAAGCTTATCTGCTAAAATAAAGATCTCCTGCAATCTCTTAATTCCAGCTGCAGTGGCTTTATGAAAAAACTAAATATCATGAGACTTTTGTTACATTTATGAGGGCTGGGAACACAGGCAATTAACAGGCAAAATTTGAAAAACACATTGACAAAAGAAATCATAAACAAATGCATTCTTAACACATCCATTCACATTTATTTCTTTGGCACTAGATAGACTCAAGACTGTTGACAGGCTGACTTCTTAATCACTGGGCAAAAGCAAAAGACCAAAGTGGTCGCAACTTCCCTCACTGAAATGTCAAAGAAGTTGATGGGCAGTAGATGGGCAAAGGTAGGCCCTTTGCCAGAAGCAAGGGATGCACATTTGATCCACAACCTTCATGTCTTGGTCTCACATTGTTTTGATTTGCTGCAGCTGACCTTACACAGACCTGTGAGGTCCCTGCTCCCAGCAGCCACTGGACTGCCCTGTATGCCTATCTTAACACAGCCATCCTTGCTTCACCAAACATATGCTTCCCTTTCAGACTAAATATAGCAAAAGTGATCTGTGGCAAATAAGGCAAACTCTCCTGCCTAATTCTTTTCCTTCTTCCCCGACTGCTCCCCTCCCCTTATTCAGAAAGTTGTACTGATATAACAGCAATGTAATTCTTCAATGCAAATTTTCCACTATAAGCTAAACCATAATAACCCAGTTTTATAGTAGTATGACAGAGTCCAGGCACAGAACCTAAATCCATTTAAATTAGAATGCTACAATGGAGAAAAAGATAAGATTTTACACAGTAAGATCTCCAGAGCAAAAGACAATTCGTTTATGCTGAGAATGTACAGAACCTTGAAAAAAAGTGTCTTGAATGTATCTGTGTTTCTAGATGGTATTGTAATAGGTATAATAGCAATAATAACAATAAAAAACATATGAAAAAGAGCCACTCAGTCATTGTTTTGTTTTCTATTCCATTAGTGGAAAACAGTTGTCATTTGTGGTTCTTTTTGACAATCAGAATTTCAAAGATTAAAACACTGGGAAATCATTTGCTTGTCAGTTTTGTCACTATGCCTGTTAAAAGTTTTTCAAATGGATGACAGGAATGAAGGCAATCATCACAGTCAGTATGGGATATCATCTTGATCCACAAAGCCTAATACCTGTGTATGAGAAGGAGTGACAACTTGTGATTACAGTCAGCTCTGTCTCTTGGAAAGTCACTTACATGTGAATAGGTATAAAATCCCTTTTATTATTGTTTTTCAAACAAAAAAAGAAGATATTAAGAAATGAGATTTCTCATTATATCTTACCATGAGTAAAAGTAATGAGAATGTCGATTAATTGACTATATATTTTAGCTCTTCTTCATGGACACATTTTGAAACAGTAATATGAAATTTCATTACAAATAAAAATGACTGAACAACAAAGTCAATATAATCAACTGCATAATGGAAGATCTGTTCTAGGATTCTCAGTCTTAAGACAGATTCTAATTTACCCTGTTTCTGTTTCAGTTTACATGGTCTTTTGCCTCTCTGTCCTTTTGCTATTTTCTGGGTTATCATTGTCATTCTGTTTATCTCACATGCACACAGACTTCTGAAGTTTGAGAATTTTGATACTGTCATTGTTTATCATGCTAGTCACATCCTCAGTATTTTGAAGGGACAAAGGAAGAAAATAACTTTATAAATGAGATTATTAGTATTATATAAAAGCTGTGACAATGTAGAATAATGAAAACATCTTAGAGATTCCTTTTAGCTTCACAGACAATATCAGTGCAGAAACTTTTGTCTGTGAAAAGGCTGATGTGGCAACTGCATAATGGACATATTAATGTCACACAGCTGTTGTTACAGTGACACAACATATTAAAACTCAATGAGTTTTAAATTGATCAGTGCCCATGGACATTAATGAATTCTTTCAAAACCACTTATATCATGCCAGCACGTGTGTAACCTCAGCCCTCTATGCACTATATATCCAAAAGGCTTTGTTTGCAAATCTTACTACTAATAATCACATTATTTCTTCAGTGATAAAAAAAAAAAAGGTTTCATGTCAATCATTTTTGGAGATTATTTGCCTGGGACTGGCAAATTAAAAAACATTCTATGCAGTAGTGTTAGCGTATGCATTATGTTGAAATGTACAATATTGGGATCCCATGTTATAAAATATTTCATTAAACTTTCTTAGATACCAACGTTTTGTTACTCCTCAGTCACAGAATAATAGAAAGTGCTACTGAAAGGCACGGTGAAGTTAACAAACCCACCAAAAAGCAAAATCGATTATACCTGTGTTATTCAGATACTGTATCAGATAGTTTTATAAACTGCTTCTAATATTTCCATGATGAAGACTTCACAATCTGCAATGCTGCACCATTTCCTTGTTCTTCAAGACTGCCCTTGTTACATTGTAAGGAATCTTATCTTATGGGAAACAGTTTATTCCTTAAGTTTTTGCTGGTAAGGGAAATTAAGAAGCCACAGTCTGAATGCATTTCAGTTGTTCAAGATGGAATTGAGGTCACTGAAGAGTGGAAAATCAGAAATTCATGTAGCAGGGCTAGGATGAGATAAGTAGATACTAGTGAACCAGGCAGCATCCTTAGCAGCACATGGTTGGATAGAACTGTGTTTTAATCCCCAAAAAGATTGTTAGCTTCAGTCTTACCTCCACACATCTGAAACAGGTTAGTTTGCAGCAGTCATAGGATTATTGACCAAAATAAAGCAGCATTTTATAAGTTCTTTTGAGGGTTTTATGAGGTTTTATCACGTTCCTTTTATAAAGAAATGTGATGAAGAAAGAGTTTCTAAATTGGGACTGATAATTTTTATTCTGCTTCCAACAATGTGTCAGCATCCATCAAGCAAAATGGTAGGTAATGTAGTCCAAGATAATAATTTGCTGATGAGCTGATGGTGGGGGTCAGTCCCATATATCTTTCCAAAATGACAGTGATCATACCTCATGGATGTTGTCATGAGGCTTTTCAGAGCCTAACAAAAGAGTTAGAGCCAAAATAATTTACAGGAACAGAAAGTTCTCTAGTTTCATTGTTCCTAGTGTTACTCTTATTGTTGAATTCATTTGCAACTAAATTAATGTAAGGAATGTATACGATTAATGTATATGATTAACATCTTCTTCTTTAACTCTCTGTCTGAGAGCTAGCACTGACTGGCACATTACCTCAAGCTAGACCTCTGAGCTCTTTTAGATTTTTTTCTGTTCATAATTAGCTTAGCTAAAGCATTTACAGTAAGAATGTAATTGAGCTAAACATAATGAATAGATGTCCCATACTAATTGTTCTCTGTCTACAAAGTATTTCTTCTTGAGAAGCACCAGGATGAGTGAAATGGATAGATTATACTGTCGAGTCTTTTAAACCTCAAGTTTACTATCCCCACATTATGCTATAGCATCTAATTTTCATTTAGCTATTAAAATGTTTTAAGAAAGGAGGTATTGATATCTCTCTTCTTTTGATGAGAATACCAAGGTGTTAGCATAGAACTTGTAAAGAAACCATTTGGAATATATTAGTAAGAGAAAATACATAATTTTACATTACAAGATCTTTCAGAATAAATCTTCTGTGTAAACGGAAAAAGGAATTGTCTCACTGGACCACTTGTCAGTAGAATAGTGATGATAATACCTGGGTTTACTACATAAGTGAAGACATATTCAAAAGGAAGTATACACATAGACTATAATCAGTCTTGCATCTTGTAGACTACATTCTCAGCCAGAAAAATGTCATCCCTCTCACTTGTCCAGTGCAATTTCTTACATTTCTTCTATCTTAATCATCTCAAACTTCAACACATGTGAGCTTACACTTGGCAGCTGCCGAATTCCTAGACATTAATTTACAAGAGTTAGGTGATGATATTTTTTACTTTCCCTGACAATACATTTAAAATCATAAATTCCATACAATTATAGAATCATTTAGGTTGGAAAAGACCCTTAATATCATCAAGTCCAACCATAAACATAACACTGACAACTCCACCACTAAGCCATCACAATTTCTCAGGAATAGAATTGGCAAAAACATGTGCCAAAAATGGATTTACTTGTCACTGTGTAAATATCACGAAGAAATATGATGTTATAACTATAGAGACATGAAATATTGGTCAGCACTGGATTGCACTAGCAAAAGCAAACCTGCAAATGCCTGTATGGATGTATATGTGAATATACAGTTAAATACAGATGCAAGTGGGATTGGTTTCAATTTACTTTAAATGTCTTCCTCTGAGTTTGTCATCTAGAATCCTCTTATAGTCAGTGTAGAAAAACAGGCTTTTCTGCATTGTGAATCATTTGACCTGGTTTAGATTTATTCATTAATCTGGAATAAGTTAGCAGTAACTTTCCTTCGATAATAACATAAGTCAAATGGCTACCTCAGAAAAAAATATGTATGGTGTAAATTGGTGAGATTAAATCTGGCTTTGCTATTTTCTTCTTGCTAATTATTTAAAAGCTTCTAAATCACAGTGAAGGGCAATAAGTAATGGATACAACATAGGGCACCTTTTCTAAGAATAAATTGTTAGAAAAATTTAGAGGTCACCTCTTCAAAATAAGAATTAATCTAATTTCTTCTGTTGTGGTAACTTGGTTTGAAAGGAAAAATGTGAGCCTTGAAGGCAACAAGAGATGGAACATTACAGCCTGACAGAGATAAGAGCTACTTGGAACTGTTAGAGGATGGAGTAGATATCAGTAGACAAAATGTTTACTTCTCATTGGGATTTGTAGCTCAAAAATATGGATCAGAGTGACTGTAGTAAACTTCTGTAGCACAGGATAAATTCAAACTATATAATTCAAAAATTTATCTTATGCAGATTTTTAGATCTTTGTAACTAAGTGGAAGAATAATTTCTATGAACCTTCAAGCATATTCCAAAACACAGCAACCAGTAAACAAATTCCTGGCTACTACAGTTTTATGCAAGAATTCTATTAGATAGTAAAGGAGAAAAGAGAGCATCTGAAATTTTTCATATGTTGTTTCTGATTACATGGAAAATATGGTGATCCTTATCTCTCTGCAACGAATTAAAAAGGCAAACTTCAGTGACTGAGTATCATAAGTAAATATTTTCACAGTCCTAGGCAATACAGCTGTGGCCCAGATGGGACCAACAAGCACATGAAGCCCAAATAAGTCAGCAAAATAAACTTTTCCACTTACTTTAATTCTTACTTTAATTAGGTATATTTGAAAATGTATATAAAAGATCTTATAAAAAGAAGGAAAACATTTATTCAGGGTACCATTTGCTCATCGTATATTAATTATGCAATCAGTACTTCTATATATCCCACAGTAAGACTCAGCCTCCTGTAATAGTGATGGAAGCATTGTTTTCTGTTGGTTTTCCCTCTGCTGCTAGGTAATCAAAGGACAACAGAACTTTCCACCATCAAATTATTTTCCTTACATTTGTAGTTTAAGTTATATTTTAGACTATTAGGAGGACTTTAGAGTTATTTCCACCTCCCAAAAATCTTGTAATTAGAAAGCTGTAAGATTTTTATCATATTAGTATCTGAAAGCTCTGTCAAGAGTAATTTCCCAAAGCAGAGCAGGGGCTCAGATAACTACTTCATTTGCTCAAATAAAACTTGAGTTAGTACACTGTTAAAGTGTTTGCCAGAGCTAAGGTTGATGATTGACTGTCTGGCACAGTACCTTCAATTTAACAACATCTTTGTCATCCTGTGTCACACACGAGCAGCTGACTATGCATATACTCCATCCTCAGTGGATCAGATACTGGAGGAAGCATGGATAGGAAGGTGCATGGGAGAGAGTATCATCACATAATAGTATCAAACATTGGTGTATTTGGTTTGCATAGCAAGGTTTTGGTAGCAGGGGGAACTACAAGGGTGGCTTCTGCGAAAAGCTGCTGGAAGCTTCCCCATGTCCAATAAAGTCAATGTCAATCAGCTCCATGATTAACCTGCTGCTGGTCAAGGCTGAACCAATTGGCAGGTTGGTAGTGCCTCTGGGATAACGTATTTAAGAAGGTGGAAAAGCTGCTGAACAATAGTAGCTGGGAGAGAGGAGTGAGAATATGTGAGAGAAACAACCCTGCAGACACCAAGGTCAGTGAAGAAGGAGGACAGGATGTGCTTCAGGCACTGGAGCAGAGATTCCACTGCAGCCCATGGTGCAGCCCTTGGTGAGACAGGCCATGTGCCTGCAGCCCTGGAGGACCTTTGTTCCAAAGTGGAGCAAATATTCACCTGCAGCCCCTTGAGGACCCCACACTGGAGCAGGGGGATACCAAAAGGAGGCTGTGACCCTGTGAAGAGCCCGTGCTTGAGTAGGCTTCTGTCAGGACCTGTGTCCCCTTGGAGAGAGGAGCCTGCACTGGAGCAGGTTTGCTGCAGAACTGGTGACCTCACAGGGGATCCAAGTTGTTGCAGCCTCTTCGTGAAGGGCTGCACCAAATGGAAGGGACCCATGCTAGAACAGTTCATGAAGAACTGCAGCAGTTCAACAACAAGGAAGGACTCATGTTGGAGCAGTTCATGGAGAAATGTCTTCCATGCGAGGGACCCCACACTACAGCAGGTTAAAAGTGTGAGGAGTCATAGAATCATAGAATCATAGAATAGTTAGGGCTGGCAAAGACATTAAAATCATCTAGTTCTGGGAGTCCTCCCCTGAGGACGAAAAAGAGGCAGAAACAACATGCTATAAACTGACCACATCCTCCATTCTCTGTCCCCCTGTGCTGCTGGAAGGGAGAAGTATAGAATTCAGGAGTAAAGTTAAGCCCAGGAAGAAGGGAGGAGTGAGGGGAGGTGTTTTTAAGATTTGGTTTTATTTCTTGTTTCCCTAATCTGATTTGATTGGTTATAAATGAAAATAATTTCCCTGTGTTGAGTCTGTTCTGTCTGTGATGGCGACTGGTGCCCTCTCCCTGCCCTTATCCCAACCCAAGAGCCTTTTGTCATATTTTCTCTCCCCTGTTGAGGAGGGAGAGCGATAAAATGACTTTGGTGGGCACATGGTATCTAGCCAGTGTCAATCCACCACATGGGGGCAGAAGCTGTTTGGAAGCTTTTTTGAGCCTGTAGCCGGACACAGCCAGACTGGGACCTCCTCACTGCTTCATGCCACAGTCTTTTTGCTTGCCCTGTGATCTGCTTGCAGCCATTCAATGGGCTGGAGAGGCACTGCACACTGCTCTAAGTGTGCTAGGGACACCTCGGGCAACTAAGTGTGGAAGAAGAGTTAGCTGAATAATTTCCATGTTCATTAAATAAGTTTTGACCTAATAGTGAAATTCTGGCACACTTTTGTTTTAAATTTCAGACTCCAAATTCTTGCTCATCTTCTATCTCTATTCACTCTCAGGCTGATAAATAAAAAACTCTAATGTCAGCACTTAAAAGCTGCATGTTTAAATCTGACGTGTTTTCTTTTCCTGTTAGTAACAGGAAACAGTAACAGTTAGTAACTATGCTGTATAAAAACAAACAGAGAAGGCAGTCTAGCAAAACAAGCATCTGTCAGAGTTCAGCTCCACTTGTACCTTATTATCCAAATTTGTTTCCTGTCTGTTGCAGGAAGCCACTGAATCTTTCATTCTTTCATGCCAGGAGACTATTCATGAAGTAATTCCCACAGTTATTTCCACTCCGAGCTTATCCTTTCACCCTGCATAATGTGACTTTTAGCCTAAAGGAACCACTCATATCTAAGCACATCCACAGAGTATTGGTATGTGAACTGTTTGCTCTGCAGAACTCTTTTTAGTTATTAGATGTGAAGACTGTTTTTACAAATACAGAGACTGAGGTGACTGATGTTCATCATGGTCATGCAAGGATAAGTCATTTCTGGGTGATTTATGGAAAATATGTCGTGTAAGTAGAAAAGCTATCAAAACAGAGAAATTCAGTCTGTAAATTCCAATATCCTCTCTGTGCAAGTGGCCACTATCACATACTTTAGGGGAAAGGCTAAGAACCGAAGACAAAGAGCAGGCTTTCCTCAGAAGAAATGCGCTTTTAAATTCTCATTCTTGGGTGACTGCTTATGCTTAGAAACAGTGAAACTCTGTCATTGTCACAACAATAATAAAAAGAAAAGAACAGCCTATGCTTAATACTGTGGATGGTCCCCTGGCTCACATAAATGTCTGATTCATTTAAAGTCAGCTACACTCTCAACCTAACTAATAGGCTGTGCCATTTTTCCTTTAGGAATGAATTCCAGAGGTTAATTATATATTGTAAAGAATTCTATCACTTTTCAGTTTAACTGAATGTTGCTTTTCCCCACTCTACCCTCCCAACCTTTCCTCCTTTTCACTGTTTTGCACTCCTCTATCATATTTCTTTCACTTCATTTTGCTTTTCTCCAGCATAAGTCCCCATCTTAGTTCTTGTTTTTATGGAAAGCCACAGCAAGTAGAAAGACTCTAAGGGCTGTTTATTCACTAATTCTGGAGGTATGGATGCAAAATAAATTTTTGGTCAATACAATCTTATAAAGTTAAGGGTAATGAATATTAAAGCACATCCAGGCTGTGAAACTACCAGCATGAGGTCCATTCCAATAATTACAACAGCCCTGACAAAAGCCCTGAAATCAAACTTCCTGGATGAATAAATTCAGATAGTCTTATGAGAAGACAATTACGCACAATGAAGTGATCACAGGTACATCTGGCAGAATCTCTAATGAGTATTGCTTTCTTGTCTACTAAGTACCAAACTCATTTTTACTGTTCAGTGATGCTACTTAGACTTTAGAATATGGTCGCTGTGTGCCATGTGAAATGTATCTCATTAAAATGTTTTCAGAATCAAGGTGAAATCTATATTATATAATCATACCTATTACTTTTTGCAAGATCAAAATATATTAATATTTGCATACATTAGGTTTGCAAAAGCATAAAGCAAAATCCTGGTTCCATTTCTGTGAGAACAGTATACAAGCCATTTAAAATATTTTTTATTTATTATTTTTTAGATTACAGCAGTATACATTATTATGCACATTTCCTTTATTTTAATTCCTCAATGTTTAAGTAGATCCCCTGGGTTTTGACATTTGAATGGGGATTAATCATGTTCTATCATATATTTTCCTCTAAAAAAAACCCAAAAAACCTCCCAAAACTGAGCCAGATAATCTGATACAAGAAAGAGGAGTGAGAGACAGAACATAAAGGAGAAGCAGGATGTAAATGTAAGGACAGAGAAATGTGAAATAAGCAAACAAATGTCTGTCTTTCTGTGTCAAACATGCAAAACAATGATTACCTGGAAGCTCTAGGGATGTGTATAGAAACAGAGCTCAGCGATAGTTCCAAACCCTGAAAGACATGAAGATATCTCTCTTGCCATAACTATCTTTCTCAAGCTTACATTTCTCAAAAGTAGTATTTAGGTAATTATATGCCTAAGAATTGAAGTCTTGATTGGTATAATTATATATGCTATCATTACAGTGAATATTTACTACATGCTTTTAGTTCTACATTGTCAATGCCTTTTTAATGTTCACCAGAAAAAAGAAGGAGTTCAGGTTAGATTTTAGCCAATTTTCTGAATATTGATTAATTTGTTAGTGGTTGTTTGGTTAAATGGCAATAGGTATTCTGAGATACTGTTATGTGCAGCTCCCAGTTCTGCTAACTATCTACTCTTCAGTATATGCTCTTCATTTTAGCAGTACCCTCAGTGTACGTTGTTGAAAACAACAGATATCAGTCTATCCATAACTGCACTGGCTGACAAACCAGAAGCACTGTGAAAGCATAACACACATTACAGTGATTATTGTAGCTTATTGCTGATCTGGTTTTATCATTTTCTTCTTCACATTTTAGGTTTAAACTAATATTTGTTCCAAAGTCATGCCCCTGGAGCAGAATGGAAAAACAGGACTTTTACCAAGGAATAGAACACATTCACACATACTGGATAGGAAAAAATGAAACAACACTGTTATGTTTTTATGAGGTGTGAGCTGTGCCCAATGCAGCTAGACAATGCACAAAGACCTGAAGCTTTAAAATGCTTCATCGTGCAAAAAAGAAATGTATTTTATGCGAGTTTTGTGATATTCAGTAGAACTGAGCCTCCGAGGAACACGATTTCATTTATGAAAGAGAAATTTAACTCTCGGAATTTTATGTATAGCATGGTTTAAGAGAACTGAAAACTCTAGATGAGCTCGTAAAATCACAGCTGGAAAAGTCTAGAAGTTAAAACAAATAAAGAAAATGTTCCTAAAATATTTTCTGTTCTTAAAAGTTGACTTTTCTGCCCTTACTGCTGTAACAGGAATCATAGAACCTAAAGATCTGTTAAATAAATATTGTTTTGTAAAATTTAGAATCACGGAATAAAGTAGATTGGAAAGGATGCCTGAAGGTCATCTGATCCAAGGTCCTACTCAAAGGAGGACTAAGTTTAATGTTTGATCATATTACTCGGGATCTTGCCCGGTCTTGTATTTTGTCTGTGTACTTCTGAAAGGAGTATAGCTTTGTCTTCTTTATAACAACCCATTAGATAACTGAAGACAGCAGTAAGACTTCACTGACCCTTCTTCCTCAGGCTGAAAAAAAAACCCCAAATCCCACAATTTTCTCAGGCTCTTAAGGCATATTCTCTAGCCCTCTTGGTAGTTCTCCATTGGTCTCGCTCCAGTTTGTGAGGGTCTTATACTGGGGAGCCTAAATTTTGATGCAGCACTCACAGCGTGGTTTCAGGTGCCAAAGAGATGGGGATTACCACTTCTCTCACTTTACAGGCTATAATTTTAGTAATGCTGCTTAATATGCAGTTAGCCTTCATAACCGCAAGAGCGCACTGCTGACTCATGATCAATTTGCTGGCCACCCGGATTTCCAAGACCTTTCCCTCAAAGCTGATTTCAAGCCGGTTAGGCCTGTTCTTTTACAGTGAGTTATTCCACACCCATTTTGTTGAATTTAATGAGGTCTCTGTTAGTCCAGCTCATTAGTCCAGCTCATTGAAATCCGTTTTGGATGGTCACATTTCCCTTCAAAGTATCAAGTATTGCTCCCAGTTTGGTGTCATCCACAAACTTAATGAAGGTGCTTTTCATCTAGTCATTAATGAAACACATTAAATAGCATCAGCTTATTCCTATCCTGTGAAGAACACCTCTAGTCACATAAGCCTTCACATAAGGAGAAGTCCTTCACATAAGGAGAAGGACTTGAGGGTGCTGGTCGATGAGAAAATGAACATGAGCCAGCTTCAGTGTGCGCTCACAACCCAGAAAGCCAACCGTATCCTGGGCTGCATCAAAAGAAGCGTGACCAGCAGGTCGAAGGAGGTGATCCTGCCTCTCTACTTTGCTCTCCTGAGACCTCACTTGCAGTATTGTGTGCAGTTCTTGTGTCCTCAACATTAAAAGGACATGGAACTTGTTGGAACAAGTCCAGAGGAGAGCCACGAGGATGATCAGGGGGCTGGAGCACCTCCCGTATGAAGACAAGCTGAGAAAGTTGGGGCTGTTCAGCTTGGAGAAGAGAAGGCTGCGTAGAGACCTCATAGCAGCCTTCCAGTACCTGAAGGGGACTTTATAAGGATGCTGGGGAGGGACTCTTCATTAGGGACTGTAGTGACAGGACAAGGGGTAACGGGTTCAAACTTAAACAAGGGAAGCTTAGATTGGATGTAAGGAAGAAGTTCTTTACTGCAAGGGTGGTGAGGCACTGGAATGGGTTGCCCAGAGAAGTTGTGAATGCTCCATCACAGGCAGTGTCCAAGGCCAGGTTGGACAGAGCCTTGGGTGACATGGTTTAGTGCGAGGTGTCCTTGCCCATGGCAGGGGGGTTGGAACCAGACAATCTTAAGGTCCTTTCCAACCCTAACTGTTCTATGATTCTATGGTTCTAAGCCAGACTTTTCAGAAACCTTGGATGCACTCTGCTGTCCTATCACTGTCTTACTGATTGGGTACATCAAAATATATTTTTATATTGTTTCAGTCTAGAGTTTCCTCTTCATCCATGCCAACATTTTGCCAGAACTAGATGACCTTAAGGTCCTTTCCAACCCAAACCATTCTATGATTCTATGATTCTAACTGTTATTGAATTGTTAACTTCTAATCTGCCACAATATTATTGTACCGTTTTCTATATCCATTGGCAGTACTTGCCATTTGCTGATTTCATATTTTACAATAATTTTCTTATTTGACATATGCTTGAACAAGGCTAACTGAAATTACCAAAGACAGAAAGACAAAAAAACATCTAACACAATAAAGAGAACTAAGTAATTAACGTTTTTTCCTTGAAACTCTATCTAATGTATTTTATGAATTAAAATGAACAGCTTTAATAGTAATATTGAATATAACTGGAAATGTAAATGTTATTTTCTGATTTTCAATGTTTACCCAAAAACACCACTAATGATGACAATAGATGCCATTCCACACAATTCAGAGAATTGATTCAACAAATATCTTTCTCTCTTGAAACTGGTAATAGAAAGTGCCTTCTATGTGCTAATACATATATCTATAGTAGAAAACCAGAACACACATTTACTGCATGCTTACAGTAAATATCTGCCATGTATTTAAATGTGTCATGCTTATTAGAAAATTTTGGTAAAGACATCAGTCACATCTTTGAAAAAGACCTGTCCTATTTCTCTTTAGTAGCCATGTCTTTCTAGTCACTGATGCAGGTTCAAGCCTGTGCAGGGCTTGGTTTTTTTTTATCCCTCTGTCAAATTTCAGAGATACCAAGCTTGAAATAAATATATTAATTTTAAATCAAAACTAGTCAATATGTACATACTTTCTGAAGATGAGAGGTCCTTCCCATATCAAAACAACTGCTGACCTGATTATTTTTTTTTTTTGTATATTCAGGTATACCATTCCCTTGCGCACCACTAGCAAATTCCTTGAATGAAAACCTGCTGTTATTCTAAAGAAAGGCACTTTGGCACCTTCCTGTTCCTCTGTCTCTTGCCTATACCATATTAGAGATCTATAGTTTCTGTTTTTGAGTGACACTGGAAGAAAATATGACAGTAGCAGGTGATAGCAGGTCTGATGTATTTGGTTTCAATTAAGTATTCTTTTTAGAAACATTTGCCTAATATTTTCTGATTCAAGAGTCTTAAAAGACATGAGGGATTCACAGACCGAAATAGGAAAGTAGTAGCTATTCAGATTCTGAGATTTTTAACAATCTGTTTTTATAGAAGACTGACCTGGGAAGAGATAGGGAGGCATGTGGCAATAAACAGCAGGGACACAACAGTCTCAGGCTGGATACACTCAAATCCCTGCAACAAGATGGGATTTACCCAGGAGGGCTGAAAGAGCTGGCTGCTGTGGTTATTGAATTCAATTGTCTGCCATCTGCAAAAAACTGTGGTGATGAGGAGAGGTGCCTGTAAAAACTAGAAAAAACTAGAAATTTTTTTCTAGTAAAAACTAGAAAAAAAATGATACTCTGCCCATTTTGCATCTATAAAAGGCAAAGAAACACATGTGGGAACTGATCAGCATCACCTCAGCCCCTAGAAACAGCACAAAACATTTCCTCTTAGGTTCTATTCTGTAGGAAACAGCATGCAGAGAGTTAACAAATGGAGCCGGATGTCAGCGCATGCACAATCCAGGTGACCAATCACTGTGTAAGGTGGTGCATGTGATCAGCCTGAAGGGGTATATATATGAATAATAACTGCGCAATAAACGAGCAAGCTCCATCACTCATATTGAGTTAGTGTCTTGACTCCGGCCGGTCTCCTACATCTGTGTCCCTACATCTGGCACCCAAACAGGGACATGAAAGATGCGATGTGAGCCCCAAATCTGAGAGCTTGGACCGGGGTGCAGAGAGGGACTGGCAGCCAGGGGAAGGGACCAGAATCCGACTTCGGAGAGGGAAGCAGCCGGGGGAAGGGACCAGCAGCCGGGGGAAGGGACCGGCATCCGACTGAGTGCACCAGATCGGACCCGCAACTAAGACCGCTTGCTTGGATATGGACCGAGAAGCGGCACTCATGCTCCTATTTGAAATCCTCTCTAAGAGAGGCACGGGCGTGGGTATGAAGAAGCTCAAGGAGCTCTGCCACTGGGCAAAGGAAAAGGGACATTTCACTGACCCCCAGCTGCCCTTCAGTGTGTCTGAGTGGCAGGAGGTGGGAGATGATTTGTGGGAGAATACATTGATGGGAAGTAAAGCGGCGAAACATTTAGGTCAGATGTGGCGAGAAGTCATGAACCACCTGAAGCAGATGGTGGCAGAAAAAAAGAATGCGATGGCTGCGTCGGAACTGTTAGGCGCCACGGAGCCGTTTGGAGGCGTGTCGGCAAATACTGCCCGCCTGTTCGGGGACAATCTTGATAAGCCTGCGTGTGGCATACAAGTTCTGATAAAAGGCTCAGCCCGTGAAGTGCTGGCCGGAAGTGACTCACCCGCCATCACCTCTGTTACTGACTCCAATGCGGAAGCTTCGTCTGTTCCAGTGGGTGGCAACCACCGCCGGCCCAGAGGCGGGTGCAAGGCAGATTGCAGTAGTCCCGCCTCCTCCTCTGAATCAGAGTCAGAAGATGACTCCCCCCAGCGGTCACCCAAAGATCACTGAGAGGGACGGGATCCACTTCAGTTGTATGAGGGAACTGACTCAGCTATCCAGAAGCTGTCAGCCCAGTTTGACAAACTGACAACTAAGAATGAAGAAGCAGATCATCGGAAGTCGTCTGTGCACATGGGAGACATGTGTATTACCACATCTGATGGTGCGTTCTTAAAACCAACACAACCGAACTCACGATGGTCCGGATTGATAAGAGATGCCATACGTGAAGGAGACTGGCAAGCAGCCTCTGCCATAGCTATGCCAGCGCAACTTCACCCTGGAGAGAATGGGCTCAGAGTTGGAGAATGGAAGGCGTTTGAGTGGAAACTGCTGCAGCAGGCACGAGCAACGGTCAGTCAGTATGGTCTCCACTCCGAGCCAGCGAAGCGCATTATCCAATATATTTTCAGTGCAGACCTTTTGTGCCCGAATGATTGTACTGCCATTGCTCGTATCCTACTCACCCCGGCTCAGTATATTCTGTGAAAGCGTGAGTGGGAGAGACAAGTTCAAAGGGTGGTTGCCTTACCCCGCCAGGTGGGGGACCCTTTTTATGCCGTCACTGCTGATCAGCTCCTAGGGAGTGGGCCCTACCGAGAGACAAACGCGCAGTTGCCTTACCCAGTGGTGATGCATAATGCAGCGGCCAATGCAGCCAAGCAAGCACTGTTTTTGATACCGTCTGAGAAAAAGGAGCCTGTGTTTACATCAGTAAAGCAGGGTGGACAGGAGCCCTATGGTGGGTTTATCAATCGGCTGGTTGAGGCCTTGGACAGGGCTGTGGACTTGAGTGATGAACTGAAAAAATAGATGCCCCGAATGCTGGCATATGAAAATGCTAATTCTAAGGCGAAGTTGTTACTATCGACGCTTCCAACTAATGCTACCATGGAGGATATGGTAGAGAAAACGGCTCGCAGTGAGGTCACTCAACAAGCCGCATTTGTGTCGGAGGCCGTTTGCTCATCTATGACGGAGCAGACCCGAGCCCTTGCAGCTGCTTTACGGCCCTTGGTCTCAGGAGGACCGGCTAAGAAAGTCTATCCTAGCCAGAGGGGCCTGTCTCCAATGTGGCCAGCCAGGCCATACGCAACAGGAGTGTACTGCCTCGGTATGGTGTGATCGGTGCCGGACCCGTAATCATGCCACAGCAACCTGTTTCCTCTGGGGAAACGGGAAGCGGAGCACAAGGGGCGGCCGCGCGTGGACGACAGTAGCAGCCTCTAAACAGGACTGGGAAAGCCCGCAACGAGGGGGAGCCTTGGTATCGACTTGGCAACAGCTGTAGACATCATGATCCATGACAATAAGGCTGTAAAGGTCCCGACCACAACTTGGGGACCACTTCATGAATCAAAAGCTCAAGTCGGAGCCTTACTCCTTGGACGTTCTTCAGCAGGTTTAAAGGGAATAGTTGTTCTCCCAGGACTAATAGATGCAGACTTTACTGGACAAGTACAAATTGTGGCATATACCATTCACCCCCCAATTTTTATTCCTCAGGGGAGCAAAATTGCCCAATTGGTGCCACTAGCAAATTTGCTTGCTCAAGAGCCTTCTTCAACTGCCGCAGAGAGAGGGGAACGAGGCTTCTGTTCTACTGGGGGTTTGGTGTGTTTGACTTTGGGAATGTCTCAAAGGCCGATTCAGACGGTGGTGGCTAAGGAGGGTGATGACACTATCAGTTTTGAAGCATTACTTGACACGGGCGCCGATACCACTATTTTCACACAAGCTATGTGGCCAGGTCGGTGGCTGAAGCAGGCAGCCGGAGAAGGGATTTCAGGAGTAGGTGGGGCCGCAACAGCCTTTATCAGTGTACACCCAGTCACCATCACAACGGAAGATAAGATGGCTGTCACTCGTGTATGTTTTACCCCTCCCCCTGGGAATCAATGCTCTTATTGGCAGGGATTGCCTCACCCATTGGGGAACGGTTCTAACCACCCCTGGCACTGTTTTTCAGCAGCGGCTACTGTAGGGCGGCCTCCACTTTTGAAGCTTACCTGGCTCATAGAGGAGCCAGTGTGGGTTGAACAGTGGCCACTAAGTGCTCAGAGGTTGCAAAGAGCCCATGAACTGGTACAAGTACAATTAAAAGCGGAAGCATATAAAGCTGCCCACTAGCCCGTGGAACACCCCCATCTTTGTGATTCCCAAAAAGTCAGGGAAGTACCAACTACTGCATGACCTACGAAGAGTTAATGACCAGATGCAGGCGATGGGAGCCCTACAGCCAGGGCTGCCATCTCCAACTATGTTACCAAAGGGATGGGATCTACTTATTGTGGACTTGAAGGACTGCTTCTTTACCATTCCATTGCATCCAGAGGACACACAGCGTTTTGACTTTACACTGCCGGCTATTAATAAGCAAGAGCCGGCACGGCGCTATGAGCGGGTGGCGCTCCCCCAAGGCATGAAAAACAGCCCCACCATATGCCAACTGTTCGTAACAGCCACATTACAACCCATCCATTGGCAATGGACAGATTGCCTCATATACCACTATATGGATGATATCTTAGTGGCCCAGCAGCAGCAGTTCTTGGATCAGGATCTTGAAATCTTAACTACAGCCTTGGCTCAGGCGGGACTGCAAGTAGCACCAGAAAAGGTACAACATTTCCCCCCTTGGAAGTATCTGGGCTGGATAATAAAAGTATGGTCACCCCCCAGAAAACAACTATTAAAACAGACCTCCATACGCTCACAGATGTGCAAACCCTGATGGGCGACCTTCAATGGGTACGCAGTCTGGTAGGCATTACCAACACTGATGTGTAAACACTATTACCTTTGCTACGCGGCTCGGACGCGAGCACACCCATCCGCCTGTCTACGGAACAGGCAAACTGTTTAAAGTACCTGGGTCAACTCATCTCAACACGATGGGCAGCGAGACTAGATCTCAGTTCTCCAATTCGCCTCTTAGTAATATCGCAACCCATGTCAGTTTTTTGCCGTCATTGCTCAATGGCAAAAGAGAAACAGGAATAGGGCATCTCCATATGGTGCCCCTGAGCAGACCACTGGCCCGACCGTTGCCCTGAAGCAAACTGCTGATCCAGCAGCCACTGACCCAGCGCTTCAAATTTTGGACTGGGTTTTTCTGGCTGTCCAGCCTCGGCAGAGTGTGCAAACAAGGTTGGAGGCTGTGGGGGATGTGATTCGAAAAGGAAGGACTCGAATATTAGCTATCTCTGGAAAGGAGCCGGAGTCCACTCATCTTCCCATGGCAGTCAGGGACTTAGAGTGGAGCTTGAGGCACTCCACGTCACTGCAACTTGCATTGTTAGGCTATGCTGGGCAAATCAGCATGGATGTTCCTGCAGGGAAAGGCGGGAGGCTGCTATTAAATAACGAATGGGTTGTTATTCCAAGATGCTCCTCAACGCCGGTTACGAATGGCCTGACAGTATTCACTGATGCTGGCAAGGCATTCAGGAAGACTGCAATTACCTGGAAAGAAAGGGGGCAATGGAAACAGCACATCTTGGTCGCGGGGGGTCAAGATACCCTACCAACCCTCGAGTTGGCAGCGGTATGCTGGGCAATGAGTCTCTGGATGATGACGCCTCTCAACGTAGTCACTGATACACTTTACGTTGCCAGGGTGGCGCAACGCCTGGAGAATGCCTTTATATGGTGTCTACAGAATGAGAATTTAGGGAGACTATTCCAGAGCCTACAGCAAGCTATCCGACAGAGAACGGCACCATACTGTGTTATACACATACGCAGTCACCAGTGGCAAGTGGGACTCGGGGAGGGTAATCACCGAGCCGATCAGTTAGTTAGCCTGGCGTGCCAACAAGCACCTGTAAGCCGCTTCGAAGCTGCCAGAATATCGCAAGAACAATTTCATCAGAACGCTCGAGGTCTTCGACGGCAATTTACCTTGTCCACAACAGGAGCACAGGCGATTGTCAAAACTTGTCCGCAGTGCAGTCACCACGGCCCGGGACTTGGGGCTGGGGTAAATCCCAGAGGCCTGAGATCGTTGGAATTGTGGCAAATGGATGTCACACACGTTTTGGAGTTTGGGAGATTAAAACATGTTCATGTAACTGTTGATACCTTCTCAAAAATGGTATGGGCAACGGCGAAAACTGGGGAAAAAAGCGCCCATGTATGCAGACATTTGACAGCCTGTTTTGCCATAATGGGGGTCCCTGAGACAATTAAGATGGACAACGGGCCTGCTTATACCAGTGAAGGGGTTAGAAGATTTATGGGCATGTGGGGCGTTGTACACAAAACAGGAATCCCGAACTCCCCCATGGGTCAGGCCATAATAGAACAAACACATAGAACACAAAGAATATTTGGGGAAATTTAAGGAAATCACTGATGTTAAACAAAGAGTAGACAAGGCGCTTTTTGTAATTAATCACTTATGCATTTTTGGAGACAATCAGGAACCCCCAATAGTAATCCACACCTAGTGTATTAGCGCAGGGTCTATTAAAAAGGAAATGATGGTACATTACCGGAATCCCCACACAGGGGTGTGGAAGGCTCCAGCAAAAGTATTGTTTAATGGTAGAGGATATATGTGTGTTTCCACCGACACAGGTCCGCTCTGGGTGCCCAGCCGTTGGACGAAGGCAGTGGTATCATCAGATGAGCGAGCCTGCGCCAACAGATCCTGAGACTCAAGCCCAGAAGCAGCTCTGGTGGGCTCGAGCGCTGCGACCGCTCCTAGAAGAATTCAGCAGTGTAATCAGCGTTGACCTCAACTTTATCCCTGTGGAAGAGTTAGCGAACTCCCTCCTGTGGTGTTCTTCACTCATTATCCGACTCACTTCAGCTAACTATCCAAGACAGTGTGTTGACTGCCACCAAGTGTGTCGGTGGTGGGCTAGATTAGCTCTGGGTTTTGTGGAATAGTCTCTAGGAGAGAGCGTTAGTAAAGTTAAGACTGCTTCACATTTTAAACATTTTTAAG
>WYDI02034373.1:0-69190 GCA_009867235.2 Psittacus erithacus
GAAGGACAGGTTGTGGGGGGAAAACAAGCAGGCTACATGCTTTGTCTAATTTACGACTAAGCTTAAACCACAACACCTCTCACCTTCAGCAGGGCATTTAAAAGAAGAGTGTTTTAGCAAACGCATCAACGGCCTGTATCTCCACCACTGAATTTTTCAGTCGGACTAGAGTCTTTAGAAGAACAGCACTGCTTGTGAAAAATGCTGCATTTTTTCATCACGTTGAACCACCACTCCTGAGACAGACCATGAGATCTGTGCCTGGAGCTGTTAGTCCTCCAGTTGGGAGTTACTTCTTAATAGCCAAAATACACAGATGATTAGTTCCAGGTGTGAAAACTTCTATAGTTTACTGACAAAGTTATTTTTATTATTTTACCCTATATCTCCACTGATAATAATATATGGGAACTGAGGTATAACAAGAAAAGATAGATACATTATTGTAAATAATATATTTTTAGGCCAAGAAAAGCCAGAATGTGTGACTAAACCTATAAGTGTATCTGCAATCCTGAACAAAAGACTTTACATTTTAAAAACTCAGCACTTAACGGCTCTCAGTGAGGAAATGGAAACTTGAGATGTGCAACATTTTGTGAAAATAGAACATTATCGTGTGATTAAAAACGCTCGAGTTCCTGAGCACAGTCATCATAATACTGAAGTGATTCAGTTTGTGGCCCTACCATACTTTTGTTATAAAGTTTCTATGGTATTTTTTGGGAAAAGGGAAAAAGAAAGGGTAAATATAACTTCTCTATATAAAACTAGTTTGCCATAATGAGGTATAATATTGCACACCATCTGTTGCAAAAAAATATTATTCTCCTGCATTTGCATCTGTATTATATGAAGCTCCACTTCTGCTGCAACAAAAGAAAAAAAACCTCAAAGCTCTTTTCTCTTTTCTCACAGACAAATGGACAGAGACACACATACCTAACACAAAGACCTCAGTACATTCCCAACTAAGCTAAACCTACTAGTCTAGTGCTACTTCAAAAATCAAACAATTTTCTTTCCTAGTGATAAAAAATAACTTTAAAAATTTCTTTGAAAACTCTTCATGAGAAAAAATAAATCATTCTCATTGAGGAAACAGTATCTCCAGGTATCACACAAATTTCAGAGAAAAGAAAAATATGCTGTTGAAATTGATCTTTACAATGGAAACAACTGTATTGACATTTGAGATGAAATCCCAACCCTGTAGAAGCTTACGGGGGTTCTGCCATTGATTTCAGCAGTATGTGGAATTTATCCTGTGTACAGCTTTGTTCTTCATTTAGAATAATTAAATATGAGCACACAATATGAATGATCAATTACAGACAACAGAGAGTACCACAATGCACGCCCATATGCATATTACTTATGGAAACATCTCAACAGGTTTGGAGGATGGGTTCTGAGAAGAAATGCCAAGACAGCAAATGGTTATGAAAACACATCTGAATTTTCACTGTAAAAATGGGGCTAGATTCTTTCATTAGAATGGTTTATAAGATTTCCTGATACCAATTTAATCAGTGAGACGAGAACAATAATTATAACCCAGCTGGTCATAATCATACCTTGCTGGTCTCACTGACAATAACAAATATATAGTGTTCTAGCTAATTGTACTATTTAATACTAAAAGTAGGCTTAATTCATATTTGGATTTACATCTGAATGCTTGTATGTTTCTTTGCTTTGAAAGACCAGGGAAGATGGAACAACTATGTGGAAAAGAAATCCATTAGAAACAATTTGATAGAAAATCTGTAGCAAGCTCTGAATATCTCCCAAAATGATCAGAGGCCAAGATGACATTGGAGCAAAGTGTCATCACAGACATTAGTCTTGTCTTGCTCTTTCCTTGGATCACACATAGGGCCCCATAGGGCCCCATTAGAGAAAGCACACAAAGCGAGATAGATAATCCTGTTCTTGAGGCAGTGTGCTCATTCTTGTTACCTGCTGCTACTGGTTCAGTCTCTTTTGCTGGTGAGCTGGACACACATCAGGACTATGATCATTATAGTCTCTAAATGAGGTTGCTTGTTGCCAACTCTGTCTTCACTTATCTGAACAATATACCAGTAATCAAAATAACTGCCTGCTCCCAATCTCAAAACCCCAGCTGAAAAAAAAAAACAACAAAAAAAAAAAAAAAAAAAAAAACACAAAAAACAAAAAACTGTTTATGCCAATAATTTACTAATTTTAAGAGGGGAAAAGCCAAAGATCTAAAATCCATTAGTTTTGATCTCATATTTAATAGGTTCAGCTTTGTATATATATATATGTGTATATATATATACACATACAAACACTTGAACTTTTGCATCTGAATCTTAGCTTTTGTCTGAAAAGTAGAGAAATGGAAAAGATCAAAGTTCTGGAAAGACTATGAGGTGCTCCATTGCAGTGAACATGAATTTACAAGAGCTTTCAAATTCAGGAAAGCCTTTTTAAGTAAATGGCCTTTGTTATTCTGAAAATTTCTGTCTCACCATTGTAATGCAAAAAGATTTTTAAAATCCAAGCTGCAATAAGCATAATGATTTAATAGTTGATAGTTTTAAAAATCATTACAGAGGATTAATGGAGAACAAAAAGCACTGTTATAGTCCTGATAGGAAGCACACTTCAATGATCATATAAGATCTGAATTCAGAAGGCAACACCATTTAGACCTCCCTTACTTCAGCGCAGAGCTACTTCTAATGCATCTGCTGAGGTTCAGAAAACTGCCCTCAAGACATCTTCTGTTGCACCTCCTGGTAAGTTAAGTGAGGTGCAGTAGGGCAACCTGGTCTAGTGGAATGTGCCCATGACAGGGGGATTGAAACTAGGTGATCTTTAAGGTCCGTTCCAACCCAAACATTTCTATGAAAACAGTAATAAAACTAACTTCACCAGGAAAATATTAATCAGCTGTTGTTGAATAAGGAAGATCAGACCAAGTCAGATTTTGTCAGATTTTTAAAATAAGGCTAACAAAATTTCTACTCTGTTGCAGCCCTCTTCTTCCTCCATAAGGGTCCTTTTCTATAAAAAGGAAAATATATTACAAAACTCACCTCTGGGATCATTTATTAACTTCCCTTCAATTCCTTTGCTTCCTTATACCTATTATCCAAATTCCAAACCAAACATTTTTTGCAAGCTTTTTATTTAAAACAAGTACAACATTTTTAATCCAGACACTACAGTTTGCATGGTTTACTCAGAGATTTAAGTAACAAATTTCAAAGTTTAGGCCAAAAAAAGAAGTAGAACTGGAATAAGATCCATTTGCTACAAAAATGGAAACAAGCAGACTTTTACTACTACTAGTCAATACCATTTCATGCTACCACTAGAAATATACACATTGCTAAGACAAGCTTTCCCACTTCATAGCAGTAATGACTGACATCAGAGGAACTACTTGATTTATATCAGGGATTTGGGATTTTAATTCTTGCTTGTTTTAGCTATTCAAAGATGTATATATTAGCTGACATTCAATCCATTTTGCCAAATACTACTATTTGTTAATTGCCAAACAGATTCTTTAAATTCATTGTTGATAAGATTTCCAGCTAGGAAAAAAAGCCCAAACCAACAACAACAGTTTTGCTGCAAGCTATGAAGAATTTGTTCCACAGAATAGGATCTGACAAGACCATGTACAGTGCGTCTGACACTAACCACCACAATTCCAAAACACAAATATCAAGCTATCCTTTCTCTGTTTTACTTTTCCAGATTCAGGCAATCCACGGCCTAAAGTCCAAGAGCAAACTGTTGCCGCTTCACTTCATTTTACTCTTTTTGCCATCTGAATTCATAAAATAGATAGCAACAACTATCCAACATTAGCGCATACTTAGATTGCAGGAAACCTTTCTCTAGATGGGTTTTTTCCTCACAATGTGCCATTGAACAGATATTCCAGTAAGAAACATGAGTGTTATAAACAAGTTGCACCTTGGTACCTCCTGCAGCTGAGAGCCAAGTTCTTCTGTCTGCCTGTGCTGGGACAGCCGTGTTTTTGTCATCACTCTGAGTTAGACTTAGTTTCCTACCACTTAGGAAAAGAAAAAAAAAACCCAAAAGCGCAAGGTTTTGTTGGTTTTCTTTATTAAACTAAGCCTCAAGAAGTTTTCATTTTGTTGCTAACAAACGCCTATTTTAATCAAGCCCCAGACAAAGCAGCCAGCAAATGCATTTATTATTAAAACAAACGTCTTTAAAAATTCAAATCTCGGCTTATTAAAAAATATAATAAAGACTTTTATGTAGTTTAGTATGCAAGAGTTAGATTGCTTGACCTCTCTTTTAATGACTTAATTAGCTGTACTAAAGCCCAGCTGGGCCTCTGCTGACAACATTGCTAGATATTTCAATCAGGCAGTGTTATGGAGAATAAGTAATAAATGCTACCTTGTCGCCATACAGTCCCAAACCAGGGTGCATGCTGGTAATGCTAAATTTGATCAGTATGCCTCATATTTCAATTAGTCGTGGTCTGAATCACTAAAACTGTGTAATGTGTATGAATTCCTGATATCAGATACAGAGCTACAGGCTCCCACAGTTAGAACCCGTCGAGTTTGCTTTTATTAGCAGCCAATTAATGGCCAAAATCTGCATTGCTTTTAAAATTTATAACCTCTATTCCAGCTGCATCCATGGCTCCTAGTATACTGTATACAATCAGATCCATATCACTGTCGCAAGTCAAACAGCTGCAAATTGTATTCTGTCTGCAGAACTGAAAAATCCTTCTATACAGAAGCTTTTTTTTAACCTCTTAGAAGTTCTTTTCAAAGCCCAATAGCACTAGTCACTTTGTGACAATGAGCGGTTTAATACAGAAAGAAAGAAATCTACACCAAGGTAACCTCTTGGGATGTGCTAGGTTTTCAAACGAATGAAACCCTATCACTTTGGCACAGCACAAGGGCAAGCAAAGCCACTTCTCCTGACCAAGGCTAAGAAAATATAAACATATAAAACCCGACCCTCATTGAAAATTAACCCATTGAAGTCTAGAAAGTCATTAAAAGATCCTAACAATGCAGAGATTAATATTTTAAACTAACTTTCACAAATTAGTAACACTGGAAATTGTAATACGGAGCCTAGTGATCCTTAAGAGATTACTGCAGAGAAAGAGGCTTATGCATGCTTTTCCCCACATGGTTTAATGAATACTTGAAGATTTCTAGACATTATTTTTAGGAACAAGTCTCTATTTCTGTTACATGATATGGCAGGAAATTTTGATGTGATCCGATTCAGACATAAAGCATAGTAGCTTTATGTACTGGTAATGTCATGTCATAAAGCCATATGAAAAAAGCATATTTGACATCTGAAATTATGCTATTATTTTTAAAATTAATTTACCATATGCAAAAATGCACAGGCCTAGAACATTTTTGGACATCTGATCTTCCAGTGTTATCTGAGACAAACACTGAATGTTTCTGTTCTTTCCCCTTTCTAAGGAACTGATCAAAAAAAGAAGTGAGAAAGAAAACAAAAACAAGAAAAGAAAGGAAAGGGCTGTATTATTTAAAATTCAGCAATGTAAGAGTGAACAACAGACAAAAAGTATTCACCTGTTTAAGTGCCTCAGTTTTATACATGGTAGTGTGAAAAAGCACTTCTCCAACAGCAATACATGGCAATAAAATTGTTGTGCTTGGATAATACAAACTGCTGTCATGGCTATTTAAAAGACAATAAAATCCTATTTTGCAAAATTCAACCACTAATAACCAGCATTCTTTCTAACTGCTTAAATACTGCAGTAAGACTCCTAATGCCACTGTGAAATCATAAGCTAGTACTTCAAAGGTGTTCTATCTGTTACAAATTTAATCTTCACTGGTATGTCACAACTCACTTCATCCCAGAAGCTTTGAGATGCAGCACAGCGGCATTTTTGTTGTCCTAGGCAACCTGAACCAAACTGTTAAATACCTGTCTGATGCCCCCAAAATGATCACAATAATATTGCTTGTAGGATTTACAATAATGGATATCTTCAAAAATTACAATTATTCTGCTCCACTTAGTTTAGAAAAGAATCAACTTGTTTGATCCTTTGCAATGTGGATGAAATATGTTGGAAACATTTTATGCTTTTAATGTGATTTAAAAAATACTTCTTATGGAATACAGTAATCCCACAGTAGGATATTTGTTCTGTATCTCCCTCAGCTCCCACTGAAACTAGGAGAAAAGAACAGAACGTATGCAATAATCAAAGGAATTATATAGGTGTAAAACTGGTGAAAAAAGTGCCATAGTCACACCTGGACATAAAGAGGGATCATTCTCCCTACATTAAACACATTATTATACATCAGCGCATGTGTGAGATACATTCTTAGGCACCTTTTGTTTTTCCCCTGAGAATGCATAACTCATATTTTCAGATTATTCATTTGAAATTATAGTAGCAAACCAGGCTAATAAAAACATGCAAATAAATTAAATTAGGATTTCATGTGACTAGCCTAATTATATCCCCCATATGCTCATATTACAGCTTTCTTAAAGTCTGGACAAAATAGATTGTTGGAAGACTTAAAGAAGCTGTTTTACTTAAAATATGATGAGACAGTACAGACATCTCCCATAATACGTGGATCTTCTTCGCATTGTGTACACACACACATAGGAAGAACCTTCCTAAGAGAGCTGGATTTTACTTAGAAATGAACTGTTTACTTCAAACCTCAAAGATAGGCGCTGCTTGCTATAATGGGTAATTCTCAAAAAAATCCAATACAAACTAACCACCAAACCAAGAAAAAAACTCACACACAAATGGAAGCACAAGACTCTATCAAGTTTAGGTAGGATAAACATATGTGTTTGAGACTACTTAGCTGTAGCCAACAGGGATCCCTTTGACTTTTGAATTTTTACACATATTTCAGACAAAATCAGGGAGGAAAAAAATCCAGCACTCAAGAACATCAAGTGGATTTGTGACTCTCCCTGGAGGACTCTGGGCCCTTACAAACATATGAATGGATTATGCTGATTTTATACATATTTAATCATTGTAATCTGTATGTTTTGATATATAATCTGCAACCTGTATTACAAATGGAAGAATTCTATCCACATTGTAACACCTCCATGTTATGCACAACAAAATATTTAATTTCATAAGTTAATTTAATAAAAGTAAGGTGAAAAAATTTACTTAATATTTTATAATTAATTTACTTTTTTTATTTTTTCAGAATTCCAGAGACAGTATGAACAAAAAATTACACTGAAAATTGCTTTTTTGTTTATACATTAATGAAAGTAAAATGACCCTAAATATTCCACTATTCTATACACTGCTGATTTGCTTACGTTTTATTGTCTTTGTTTGAAGTTCTATATACATATTTAGCAAAAACTCACACTGATTTTTTTCTATATGTAAAGCTTTGAAATATGTTTCCTTACATAGTTGATCACACTCAAGATTATTTACAGGTTTGGACCCTATTTGTTCTATAGAAGACTGCTACTGTACAAGAAATAATCAATTGCTGGGTTTTTATGCTTCTGTATAAAATAAGTGAACTTCTAAAAAAACTCATTACAGGTTGCACAATACATATGGTAGCTACAAAAAATTGAAAGAAAAAAAAGAACAAACAAACAACCACCACCAAAACAAAAAACTGAAATAAAGGGCCAAGCATAAGAATAAATTTAGGCAAAACCTAGCTGTATTAGCCAAAAGAGAAAAATGTGAATTCAAATATACAGATGCACATAAAGCTACTCTTGAAAACCTAGAAGCAGACTGCCTTATTGTACAAAGGGATGTGAGTGAGAGTGAGGAATCCCCACATGCTTTCTCCTGGTCAGTGCAAAAAAAATTTTGTAAACATATGATTGGCAAATCACTCTGAGAACTAAAAATGGAGGAGGAAAAGGGAAAGCCCACATAAAATATCTATGATTTAAGTATAACCTGATGGGCAGTAGGTACTATGCACATTCATTAGGGATGTCCGCTTGCAACTCACTCCTGGCTTGACTTTGTTCTGCCATTCATGAATTATGCAGTCATCTCTAACACAGGGAAATGGGAGTGAATTATGCTGCCCACTATCACATATTATCTCCCTGGATACATACACTTTAACACTCAGGTTTAAACATGTTTATATGCTGTTGTGACCACTCTGAAACACAAACTCGCCTGGGATTTTCATTCTCATGTATGTTGTGTGTACACACCAAGTGAGCTTACATACCTGTAAGAAAACAAATCATATACACAGATGTATGTAAGTAAGAGAGCCACAAAAATATAATGGAATAAGGAATTTCCTTGAAGATTCTTAAATCTGGAAAAAAAAAAACAGTTTAAGTGCTATACATAAAAAGGTAATGGTGACTCCTTTAATGCATAACACTTCCTAATCAACACTGCAGCCATTAAACCTTTTTTTCTGCCGCTTAAGTTTAATATCTGATTTTTTTTCCACATCCTTTTGCATTTTTATGAGCACCTAGTCTTTCCAGGCACAGCCCTAACACTGCCACGGAGTATTTTATTATGCATGTTGTTACATCTGCTCTTACAAGGCTGACTCTATTATCATTTTGCAAGTGACTTTTTAATTACTGTTACATCTAAGATGAGATTTGGAATTTAAAAACACACACACAAGGGGTTAGGCTGGTCTTTGATTATTAAAACCTTAAGGTTCATAGACTACAAGGGTCAGATGGGACCACAGTGATCCTCTGAGGACTGTAAGGCTGGAATCCACAGTCGTTGCTCAGACAGAGATCCCATGGAGTGAGGGTACAATCCTCCTTGGGCAGTCGGGCAAGGCTCCCAGATTCTGGGAAAGAACTTAAAAATGGAAATTTCTTGATCTGCATATTTTCTGATAGGTCTTGTCCATTAAAATGCAATTCTAGTATGCATTATGGATAATTACTTTTTATTTGCCATACTATAGGGATTCTTGGTGTTTAAATTATCCCCAGAATGTACAGAATTGCGTTTTTTGAAGTAATCCTTTGTAATAAAACAGAATGCGTTTTGTCAGATAGCTGGGGTTTTATCTGTGCTATAATAAAGGTGCTTCAAAATGTAGCCTCAGGCAACTAAAGCTGGGTTTCACTTCTTGAGGAAAACCAAAGTAAAATAAAAATTTTCCCACACTGCACAATCTAGTCATTAATTTTACTGTAGGCAGCCAGACATGCATGCCAATGTTTTCAGTGAGTAAATGTGTGGTTTAACCATTATATTCTCTATATCTGAAAAAAGCCTCCCACCAAATATTTGATTTTTAATTTCAGGTTTTTATATCAGATTGAAATACGGTGTAATTTCATACCTCTTAAACCTACTATGATGAAGCTAATAAACAGTGATAAATATTTTCCTTAATTTTGACAGACATGCAGTGAAATATATTTAAATTCACATTACACTTTACCCTTCATGCATGCCTAAGGAAACAGAAAATACTACATATAGCAGTATTTTTTTTTTATTTTAAAGACATGCTAGAAAGTAAAACAGAAACCATGTTCAAAATCCTGTATTTTTCCTCTAAGGAGTAATTATCATAATATATGTGTGCATTTTGAATGACCAGCTGAGGAATAATAAAATACTCAGCAACAAAAAGTGCAGCTTATGCAAACACTTGCTTAAATTTATACATAAACACATAGCTCTAAGAGTCCCCTAACTTCCATTACATTTAGACATTTGTTACGAAACAGAAATTTTTCAGCAGATGCCTTGCTTGCTTTATGTCCTGTGACACCCAAAGCCCTTCAACTGAAAAAACAGAAAGAATCAGAAATTCTAACTACAGAAACATCAAAAGCAGGAATCAATTTAACAACAAAATGAAAGGTTTTGATAACTGTCCAATATACTACACATGAAAAATTTTCTCTCAAGTGAGGTCAAGAAAGCATCAAACTAACAGCTGTAATCTTATAGCATAAATACAATGTACTTATCATTGATGTATACATATTAGATAGATGTACACTATTTCAATATAAATATTTCCTAAACACCAAATATCTCATATTGAGAATAATTTCAGATAAACACAACATCTCATTATTATCCAGCACTTTCACTTACATCATAAATGAGATGTGACCAGCAGAAGGCAGTGTTACAATAAATATATATGCAACTACTCATTTACAAGCCAGTTTGATATTGAGATTTAGAGTTTTCCTAACTTTTCACAACACAGCTGTTGTTTTCCCTAGGCACTTAGTACCACAACCATCTTCTTAATGTAAATAAGCTTAGAGAAGTCCTTAAAATACTTTGGAAACCATTTCTTTTGTACTACATTGTTTTACTTTAAAAAGTTAGCCTCCTTAACTTTTACTACATTGCATCTTTAGCTTTTAAAGTTCATAGGAGAATTGTGTTTGCACTTACCATTTCAACACAGCATTATGCTGAGCTGTCCCCTCATGAAACAGGACTCATACACTGTTGAGAAGATGAGCATTGCCTCCACAGCAGTCTAGCTTACATAATTCAGTCCAAAAAAAAAGCTTCTAACATCATTTCTTATTAACCTTTAGTGGTTTGACCATCATCTGGTAGAACGGTATCTAGTATACTCTTACGGGAAATGCTGTAGGCATAATAGAACATACCTTTAATTAAATCTCCATCAAACATTTAAGTAATAATGTCATTTAGTATGTGCTAGTATACAAAATCTGTTGGATACCTCTCCAAGTTTACAAAATCCATGTTAAAGGAACCAGAATTGCAAAAAAAAAATGTTACAGCATATGTTTGGATTTTTGTATTTCAAAGTCCTGACTACTTTATCTGAATTACAGATTTAGAGCTTTGTTATGTGTGATAGTTATGATAATATGATCACTAAAGGCACAGAGACAGGGAGACTCAAATCCCTTTGAAAATCCCTTTCTCCATTTCCTACAGCTGCTGCTGGAGTTTAATATCTGATAGAATGATGAAAAAGAACAGGCCGAACTCCAGTTTTAATAAAAATTTTAACAGGTCTACATATAGTTATGAAAAATGTTATTTGCAATGCCAATCTTTAATAAAATTTTCTTAAACCAAAGAAAATTCCCTATGGGGAATCTGTTATGAATGTGTTTTTCATATGTACTATTTAAGGCTGTTTAAAGGTTATGAAAGTGACTGGTAAAATAAGTTCTACCATAGCACAACAAAATCCTATGTGCAGTCTCGCTTTTGCATTTAATCAAACAGGTAAGCAAGTCCTTCAATTTTTCATGTACGCTCTAAAACAAATATTTTCAGTTTTCATTAAAACTTTTCTCTGAGTGATCGGTAATAATTCTTAGCATATACATTAGCCGCAAAGAGAGGTCAGCTACACTCAAATTTTCGTCGTTGCTGAGAACATATTGATTTGAATACTCTTATCAGTCACAGTCTTTGCAACTCACACACTTCCTAATGCAATACTCTCTGCAATAGTCCGTTTAGTACATGCTTTAATAATATTTAATTATTTTTAGATGAATCTAAAGGTAAAAAACTTACAGAACATCATTTTCAAACTTTGTGACCTGTGTGATCATTATGTGTCTTAAATAACAACATAATGAAATGTTCTAACCGTATTATGACCCTGTTCCTTGCAGTAGTACTACTGAACACAAATTCCAACTTGTCATTTTTGTCTGATTCAAACTAGAATTTTTCTGGATGACAGTTTAAATGTTCTGGAAATCAAGTTATTCTTCCATAGGGCATCTATACAACAAAAAAAATGACACATTCCTTTTACCACGTATATAAAGTACTAGCAACCAATTATATTGCATGAGCATGTTAAAGTTTACTGCAAAAAAACCTATATTTACTTACTATACCAACTTTCTGTTCCTAAATCTTTTATCTTCACCCCCCAAACTTCATTTGCATCTCTGTGATAATCTTAGAATATAACATTAGAGCATGATGTGTGTGCAATATTGACTTCCTTAAATAGATGGTAATTTGTGTAAAATAATTTCTTTTACAAATAAATGTCACGCATCATACATGTACAGAAGACAAAATGTGTATCCTGAATAAAGAGGTGATTTCTAGCTCTAGACTAACTGAAGTAAGGAGTGAAGCAGGGGAAATCATAAAAAACTTCAGTCTCCCCTACCTTAAAAATCTAACTGCAGATCTTAATTCACAGAAGTTGGTCTGCGCCCATCTGTCTGTAAGAGCATGCTTTTTATAGATCAATGTGAAATAACTGGAGCCAACTGTGAGCTTTCTGGAATATTTTAAAGATTTATCTAATCAATGAAAACTGAGAAAGTCCATGTAATAGAGATATAGTAAAAAATTACATTATTATGATTAGCAAATTAAAAGTATAAGCTGTCATTATAATAACTAATTAACATTATTTAAAACAATCTACCATTTTTGTTTCATGTATTAGCAAATTCTTCGTTTTAAGGTTTTGGTGAGGTTCATATTTCCTGTGACCTTAAGCAGGGGATTTGGAAAATTTTGGTGGAATCAAGGTAACAAGAATGTATAAAAGAATAATTTATTGCTGTGACCATTTTGCCCTCTGATTTCTGTTTTGGGATTATAGTGGATTATCTTTGTCTAAAATCTATTTTTCATATCCTTGTGGAAATTAATTAAAAAGTTCACAAATAGGAAAGCAGAAGAAAAAAAAAGAGATCTAATCAATATTTAAACTCAAACACTAATGCTATCTTTTTGAACACAAATTTTATAAAACATTAGCTGCCTCCTCAAACATAAGGCCTCCAGATAAAATTTAAACTAACAATAGAAAAACTTCAAGAGACTATCTAAAATAACTAGTTTGAAACAAACATATTTCATTAAAATGAAGAAATCTCAAAACTTTCTTTATCTATACTGGTTAAATTTGACAATGTTTTATTTCTGATGTCACTTTCTTAAAACTCTTAAGAATTATCATTCTTAAGAAAGTAGTTACTTTCATAGAGAAAAGCCATAATGCCATAAAAGTTCTAAAGTATTTACAGTTTTTATACCTAATTAAATTACTTTACCATGAAAAAAATAAAATCAAACAAAATTATATCAAATTGGATAAACACTAAACCAACAATTTTATTAACTAATACTAGTGGAGATTTTTCAAATTAAAATGAAAATAATAATTTCCTTCAAATTCTGTTTATTCATATTTCATCACTAGGTGTTAACAAGAAAAATATTAATATATAAGAGTGAATTAGACACTCTAAAAAGTTCAATTTTCTGGAAAATATAAGGGAGTATCACTTTATATGTCATTTTGAAAACAAATTAAAAGCATTATTGCTATTAGGAGGCTTTGGTTTACCTTTTAATCTTTAAAAATTATATAAGTGAGCTCAAGTGTTTTTGTTTTCAAAACTGTTTTAGCAAATTCATTAATCTTTCTAGGTACAGTGCTGCATTAATATATGATATTAAAAAGTGTTTCCTGACTCATATCAAGATTGCTTCAAGTGAATGAAGAAGTTAATAAACACTTTTTAAAAGAACTGTTTCATGTAAGGGTTTGTTGCTTCTTTATTTAGTCATGATTATCTCATCTTTTATTTTTTTAATAATTTAGAATTTGTTTGGAGTGTCAACAAAACCCACTTTTTGATCAGCCATATTCCTGAGAACATATTAAAATACTGGATTATTAATTGATTAATCTTCAACATGATGAAAAAATAGATATAATTTCTTCATATTTCTTTGTAGAAGTTTGCTAGTAAAAATTTTCCTCTCCTTTTTCTGGAGATTAATAACCTTAGGATCTAGTGGAAAGCTTTGGTAACAATCTGATAATCCACAATTGTCCCTTTTATTGCCAGAAAACTGGATTTAGGAATGCAAAAATTACTTCCAATTTCTTGTTCTCAAACTGAATGTATTAAAAAGTTTCCATAGCAACTGCATAATACCAGTCCCCAAGTAACTCTCCAATAATAGCCAAAAAAAAATATGTGATATATAATTGCTTAATATTTTAACACAACTTTCTTTAACAGTAGGATGAATTACTTCTCAGACGTTGATATTTTAAGTTCAGATAGTAATATGAAACAAAACTAGTTTACATCTGAACATAGACACCATATTGTCCATTCTGTGGACTCTAATAAATGGCACAAGCTAGCAAGTATGCTTTTTAAAAGGCAATGAAAATTATAGAGCCGCTTCTACGGAATTGTCCCATTTGCTTCTATTAGAGAACTGTCTTGGTCATTATCTCTGCACAGCTATGAACACTATGAACATGGCTTTTCATGGCTTCAGGCTGTCTATGACCAAGATTACCTGTTTTAAGCTCTGTCTTAAGAATTTATTTTTTTTTCATTCTGAATAAGAAAAAAATCACTTGCTTTTATTGCCTTCTATATTATCTGCCTTATATACTAAAGAACACAGAAATACTGTCTTTTCTTGATGTTTTTTATCTTTAAGAGCTCAGAAACATGAAATGCTGATTATTTCTAATGAAAATATCAACTCTACACAACACATGACCATTTATAAATAAAGTTTTGGGGTATTTCACACATATGCAACAGAAGACAGGAAATAAAGATAGACAGGGAATAATATCAGTATGTCTTTTTTTTTGTCCAGTGACGAGGTTTAATATTTCTGAACTTTACATGTTCACTTTTTAAGCTAAAACCAAAATTAGAATTACTAGTTGTTCTAGATGGGGCCTGATTCACCTTCACTGAAATCAGTAAATTTTTTTTCAACAACTGCAGAGATTTTTGGTGGAGTCTGCGTCACCCTGCAAACCCGCCAGCTTATTTTTCTAATGGTATTTGAATCCAGAGCACTGCATTTATTGTTCAACACGTGGAACAAAAGCACGTGCTTTAACAGCAAAATCTGCAGGACAGCAAACATTTAAATGTATCACTAATTTTATCCTTGTTTGTTACCCGATGTCTTATGTTTACTCACATTTACATTTACTTGCATGAGTAAAACTACTTATTCATTTAAACATTCACAGAACTGGGTACTAGGAATGTGTAGTTTACTTCATGTAAGCTACATGTATATGTAGCAATTTCACAGGTCATTGCAGTAAATATAATTTTGCAATGGTCCGTAGAGTTTACGCTCCCTTTGAAAACTAATGCCACAATCTTGTGAGCACTTACCCATGTCCATAATCGCACCCATGTGGGTACTACTGGACTGTTCTCAGGAATAAAGTTACTGAAATGCATAAGTGTTTGCAGGTTCAGGACCTAAAATTGTTAATACCATACAAGTCTTGTACAAGTGCTGCGCTAAGGCGCCATCCTGAAAACACTTAACTCCTGGGTATACAGCAGCTGTGCTTACTTCTAGGGCTAACCCCTTTGAAAGTAAGTAGCAGTAAACTCACTACTAATTATTTAAACATCCTTACTCTGAAATGTGTTCCCTCATCCATTCAGAGAGGGAGACTAGAAGCTTACAGTACGAAGAACTTAGTCTCTCTTGTTACCTCAGATAATGGAAACCAGTCTGAAGCCACAGATTATCCTGAATAAATGATCTAGCAGCATCCAAGATCTAGCTCTCAAACAAAAAAAAAGTTACAAACTATTAAAAAACCACATTGCTCAGCCTCTCATCTTATTGAGGGTCTAACAGACCCTGTCCTGACCATGGCACTAAGTTCCAAGCCACTTATAAAACTGCTCATAATGACCTGTTTCTTGGGGATTATTAAGAAAAATATTTTTACAGAAGTGTCATATAAATATCCAAGACTCAGATGGGTAAAGCACATTAAGATTGCACTTGGAAAAGGGTGATGAAAATCCATTAGTTTAATACTCTTCCTGACCTACTGTGGTAACTACACAAACAGCCTACAAGTAAAGCTGCGTTTGCAGCACAGTGGTAGCTGTGGCACCCTGGGCAGCCATGCCCCTCCCTAGCACCAGAGAGCTGCCTCTCTCAACTTCCCCCTGAGTTCAGCAGCTACGTCTCCTCCACTTTCACAATTTGCAAGCCCTGTCTAAGGATGCTGTCTCAGAATAATGACCGTGTGAATAACAGCACCTGGCACTACATATTGGGACTAGTGGAATACTCCTTCTGTTTTGCACCCTTTACCAAAGCAGACATTTCTGCTTATTTGTACTCTTTGGTTCTCATTGTGGATTTTATCTTGGCTCAGAGATCAAATGCAAGCCTGCAGAGCTAAGGAGTGCACACCAGAATTAAAACAAGATGCCCGTGCAGTGCTTGCCTATGACACGGTTCACCTTACTAAATATTTTATCAAGATATGTATTAATAAACTGAAAACAAGAGTGCTTCTGTGTTGTTTTATAACATCTGGTTTTGTAACTTTTTGTTTTATTATGTGTATGATCTTATAAAAAGTTTAAACACGTCCATAGTAGCTGCACCACTGCTACAAGAATAGGCTCCTGCAATACAAAATTTCTACAATTATGTGCCAACTAGTAGCAGACTTCATGTTACACAGTTCCAGACAGACACCCACCATATTTGTAACCATGACACCAGTGGGAAATTCTGAGCAGAATCAACATTACTATCTAGTCAAAGTTCTTAAGTTCAGATTTGTGCAGACTTCCATTTTGAAAACTGAATTTCAAAATATATATATTTATGTATTTTTATTTTTTAATATAGATATACACACACGTATACATATACACACATATATACTTCTAACACAACCTGAATATTTTGGGATTGAAAACAAGTACTCTACCTTTAAAGAAACATACAGCAATAATGTTATTAGCATATCATAAGAATATTAACATTGCTGCAGACCTAGGAGCATTTTAATTTGTAAGAAGCAGCAGAGTCTGAAGTTTATCAAAAGTGCATCACAGTGTAAATCTAAACAGAACAATCCTTATGACATCTTCGTGCTTCTTGTAGATGCATTTCACATTCTCCATCAGTTTGATTTTTCCACTGTGCTAGTTTGGATTGCTAAATAACATAGCATTGGTTCTCATTTCTAAGTAGCTTAGAGATCCATTTAAGTTTTACTAGCATCTGAATGAAAATTACCCTACTAAAACAGGATCCAGAAAAAGCTTTGAATCTTCAGCAAAGCCATAGAAACATGCGTTATGTAAGAAAGGCTTCGTATGCCCATGCAATTTCACTATTAAACTATACTTTATTTGAACATAGATGTATTTTACCCCTAAAACCTACCTTTAGCTGGCATTGTGCTATGGAGGTTACTTTGTATGCATGTTACTTGTGCTCTGTCAAAATTGCTCCTTTCCTTCATTCGGCACTGAGTAAAACAGAAATAAGAACCATGACATTTTTTTAACAGTCTCATAGGTTTAGCACTAACGATTTTGCTATCCACCTGAGCTTCTTCATACACAGACACAGATTACCTTAGTATCAGGATTTTTGTTTTTAAGCATGAAATACCACCATTCATTTTCCTCTGAAGTCACTAAACTCCTATCAAGCTTTTCACATCATGGCAGCACTACCTTCTCTATGAGAGTTCTGAAGCTTCCTACAAAACCCAAGTAGAGGGGGCATCGCAATAGAGGCTTACCAGTATCACTGTTAAGGAACTAATTTGATAGTAGATGCATGAACACAGTCCTTTTTATAGATACAGGTGAGGTTGGTTTTGGTTTTATTCATTTGGTACTTAATTGTAAATGCAATGGAAATCAGGCTCCATTTGGGACCTGGGTTTTTTACTTCCATATGAATGCAAGTGGCACTTGAGAACATAAGGTTTCTTCCAGTTCTCATTTTCAAGTGCATGGACTTATTACAAATAGTAGATCAGACATATTGGCTCCTCCACTTCACAGAGGTGATCAGAAAGAAGGGGTCAGAGGATGCCCAGACTGACGCAGCTTTGAAATCCACCCTACTAGAAGCATGCTACTACATCACAGCAATATTTAGGGATAACATTTGCAGTATATGGTACAGCCATATACTGTGTCGCAATGTACAGCTGCCAAAGGGACCGTCGCAACAAGACCCATGTCTCTAGCCTTCACAGCCCTCACATAAACTGACAGTGGAAAAGCACTTCAGACACAGAGCCAGTCCTTTCCACCGCCTTTCTGCAGCAAGACTTTCTTTCCATTTCCTCTCTCAGGGAAACCTGGGGGCATACAGGGATCCTCTTTGGACCTTTATATCTCTCCATTGCTTAGAGTATCATAACAAAAGCTATGCTGTGTTGCTTGCGCTGCTGCAGGTGAGATTAGTTTTTTTGAGTTTTTAATCATAAAAACGAGAAAGATGCACATTTCCATTTACTTTCATCAAGCACTCTGGAAGAGAAGCTCGGCTCTGTGACACCACTACAGGGACCACTGCTGTACAGAAGTCACAGGCTCCAGGCTGTGGTGTGCATGGGGGCCTGGGCTGCTATGTCTGTGCCCATGGGACCTCTAGTCCTGTTAAGTTGCTTGGACTCCCTAAGCAACAGTTTGGCAAGCAGTCGTATATGATATATTGATATTAACTAACTTAAAGAATAAGCCGGCATAAAGTAAGAAGGATTTAAAGCACTATTAAAAAGGGACTTCAAGAAGGATTTGCACAGCAGAACTTTGTTTTTTACAATTGTATCAGAGTTCCTTCTCCGTAAACAGTTTATAGTCCAAGACCGCCAGTCACAATGCTACTGCTGGTAAACAGCAACTTTGATTAAAACTACTTTTTTCTCAAGTGCTAAAGTCGCAAAACAAAATATCTACCTAGAAGGCCCTAGTTAAACTCTAATAATTTTAATGTCTATTTAAAACATCTTTAACTGCAAACAGAAAATAGCATTTTTTTCCCTATAGTTAATGTATGCACTTCAACGAGAATATTTCTCCCTGAACAACCCCAAGGCAAGGACTTCATTGAAATACTTATAAAAGTGATTTTTTTTTATTTTTTTTTTTTAATCCAGAGGAGTGACGAGGAAGGTAATCAAATCACCAAAACAAGAATCTCAATTTCTTACTTAAAGATTTGAGGGGGGAGGCCACTTTATTTTCACATCTCACTTAAATGCTTTTTTATCCGGTTCTCTGCTTCTTTCTTTTCTGAAGTGAACTACTTTTCATTGACAAGTCAAAACATTTCTGTTCAGAGCTCAGCACAAGTAACACAGTGTGGGTCTTAGAGAAGATTTTGCATTTGAACAGCAGTTCACTCCACTCCATTTATAAAGGGAGTATCCCACACTTTAAAGACTACGAGTTATTGTGCCAGAGCAGCTGTGACTCTGAGGCACATTATTATTATTATTATTTGTTTTACCGTATAGGCAAAACCATTGTTTCTTTGGGCCATGTGCTACTCTTTGTTTATTGGTATGATCTAAATATTTCCAGAACATCTCATGTGCTGCTCAGGAATTTGGAAAGAGGGCCCCTTCTCATACATGTCTCCCCTTCCCTCTCTTCCCCACACCCACTTCTTATGCAAAGTCCACTATTAGGACTGAAATCAGTCAAAATTTCTGCTAGATAAAATGAAACTTGAAGACACTATTCAAGCCAGGACTATTTTCCCTCCTCTGGGATCAGCAGCCACACTGATCATTTAGGATCCATTTTTAGACTCTTAACCCTTTATTAACACTGAGCCCTGAACAAAATCACAGCTAAAAAAATTGGAAATGGGATGCGCTGTGATTTCCATTATAAATGAAACTATTTAAAACAAAAGAGACAGTACAAGGATATGAGTATCTTCATAGTAGTGACCAAGTTTTCCTGTTTAAAACTTCCCACATGATGTTCAGAGCCCCAGTTCATACAATAGCAGAAATTAATTCAGCTTTCTAGGAAAGGATGGAATTTTTCACAGAACATAAAAAAAAATTTACTAAAGAGGCACAAGCATAGAAATGCTTGAAAGCATTTCTACATACAACTACACCTTGGCCTGTCCCAGAAGAAATGCCAGTTAGGCCTCATATTGAATGGGGTTGTTCTGTTGGTGCTTTATTTTCTTCTTTTTGCAAATGATTATTATATACCTTGGACTCTTGGAAGGTTTATTTACTGCCATAGTCATGGAAGACACGTCTTCTAGTCCTCCCCTTTGCAAAAAAGAGCCCTAGGAGTTATTTTTACATACCTTGCCACAAAGTTTTGAAATATCTTTCAAACGCCTAGGTTCTGGGTTTAGCCTAAATTTGGTCTTTAAAATCAAGATTGGCAGTTAAGTCACAGAAGGACTTGAGTGCCTCTTAAAGAAAAAGACAAGACAAAAATACTACTATGCAGTATCATGAAATGAGATTAGCTCTACATGAGTGCATCAGCTCAGATAAATGAAAAATGCTGAAGCTACAAACAACAGCAGAGTTAAAAATTAACACCTGGCTTATTTTGTTCCGTAAGGTCTTTTGGAATTTTTGCAGGGAAACAAATAATAAACATAAATTGAATACACTAGCAGTCAGAAAAATTGCAATATAAATTATTACCCATTGTAATAAGCAACTAAATTTCAATACAAATTAATATATATTGCAAATTAATTTATATTAAAATGCATGTATTTAGAATACTGCCAACTATCTGAATAATTTCTTCTGGCGCTATTCTAGTACCAGAGTATTTAGAATATTATTAAAAATATTTGTACATCCTGGTTCTATTATTCCACTTACCCATTTCATTTATTATTAACCAGATGAATTTTGGTGGGTTTTTTTTTTGTTTGTGGATTTGTTTGGTTTGGTTAAATGAGTGAACAAGAGAAGAAAATTATTATTCTCAACTGTAAACTCATAGATAAAATACTGGAGTAACTGTAGTTTTGAAATTTTCATTTCAGAACTTTGACTCAGCTGAAAAAGATCCAAAAGTTATAGAAATATTTTTCTCCATATGACAGAGACAGATTTCTTGCACTGACATTAAAAATCGGCCTCTGCTCGAGGTCTATGCACCAATGTAAATCACACCAAAATCCCACTTTGGACTTTACAAGATGTTCAGCCCCTTTGCTAGCCCTTTGCAAGTTGCATGAATATCCTGCAGGTCTGCTGGGTCAACACAATATTTTCCATGTCATTTAACTCCTGCATTATGGCAGCTGGAGCGGAAGGGCACAGGCAAAATTGCCATACAGGGAAGCTTGCTGCGAGCACAGTCAGAGATCTGGGTGCAACCTTGCTGCTGAGGGTGAAGCAGGAAAGGCGAGACAACAGGACATCTGTACATGGATCTACATGGTGTATTATTCTATACCCTTGAATAGTCTGACTCAGTTAATTCAATGCCTCTGTATGAAGCTGAGTTACATCAACAAGAACCTAACTACTTAAGTGCCCTTTACACACAGGTTCTGATCCAGTTATTTTCCATATTGACAACTCCCACTCCCATACAAATAAATTGCATATTTAATTTATTTTAAATAACCTTTCCACAAACTGGAATATTTTCTCTATATTTTCTGCAATAATTCAACCATGTTTTCTATGTAATATCAAATGCTGCTATATCGATATTTTGAAATTAAAATAGTTGAAATGCTGCAGTGACAGCATATACCAAAGGAAAAGCTGATGCTATGGCAGCACAACTTAGATTTTTACCACTCAACTCTGAAGAGAAACAGCATCTTTCCATATCAGCCAGCAGTGCCCTAGTAACACCTGCTTGACCGCCTAACATAGCTCAGTCCCACCACTGGTCTATTTAAGCTATAAAAACGCATACTGTAGAAATCAGGAAGCTTATCAAAAAGTATATTTCCAAATGAAAAAGCTTAACTCGAACCTTCTGAATCAATATTTAACTACCTAAAACAAAAATGCCTGCATTTCCAGTAAGTTATTTGCAGAAGTACTGAGCACTACTGAGCCTCTTCTATGGGAGCCACAGGAGTTTAGCACAGGATGATCTTAATTTAGGTCAGGGAGGCGAATTTAAGACCCTAAGATTTAAAATTATGAAAACATGCAATTTTCATAAAACACACCTTGAAATGCAGGGGAGAGGTGGGAGTAAGGGGAAAGAGAAGGTGAAAAAAGAAAGTAAACAGAAAGAAAAAAGCCCAAAACACCCCAAGCCCAAACAGGCTTAAGTTGTTCATAGGTTCATTTAGAGAAATTAAGTGCAATACAGATTATAATATGCTAATTGGAATCTTTTTATCTTTTTTTTCTTTTTTTTTTGAAGATATAAATGATCTCATTTACCAATTGCATATTCCTATGCTGTGTGTTCATGGAAGTTATTACATTGCTTTTTATAGATATGAGGGGAAGGGAGAAGCATGGGCTGCTACATATAATTACAAAAAGCCTGAAAATCATGTTCCCATTTTCTAATCTTTTTCTTTAAGTCATACAATATATCTTTGTAGAACTAAATGAAGTACAAAACTACAGATTAAGGTCATTACTCTCGGAAACATATAGTGTTGCAATAAAAGGAAGACGTATAGTCTTCCTCCAAGCTAATTTGAATAGTTTTCACATTCTTTAGTGGAGAGCTTGTTGCTTTTAATTGCAGAGCGAACATGCCTGGCTTGTAGTCTATATCCAAGAGCACAATTTCACTTGACCTTCAAAAGATAATATCAGAATTAATTTCTAATAATGTTGGGTATTCTTTTCTGAACTAGAGTGATGTAAAAATATTTCCTCTTTGAGGTAGAATTTTATTCATTCTTAGATTATTCCTCATGAAAAGAAAACTGATAAGTTAGACTGTTTTCTTTTCTTCCTTAATCTCTCCTTCTCCCGCGTCTCATTTTTCCTTTGTTCTTTGTCAATCTTCCTCATATTCTTCCTTCCAACTGCTAGCAAAAAGGCTGTCTCTAGTCAAATATTCTCAGCACTGCTATTACATATCATGTATGTATCACTTTATTTACAAGATTTTTATGAACTCTTCCTTTTCTAACCAAATGTATGAAAGAATGCTTTTCTAGCTTCTGAGGAAAAGTGCGAAATTGTCTGCTGTGACAGAATCAGTACTAACTGACTAAGCAGCCTTAAAAATTGCTGCTTTTTTGCCTTTGTTCTCTACTTTCTCCCCTCCCCCAAACATATGTACTGTAAAAGCAGGCAATTTTTTAAAGGTCTGACTTTAATAAAAACACTTCCATGTTTGTCATATTTTTCTTAGTAGGATCCTTCATTTACACACTCTGCAAAAGTGAACTTGCTTTTAAGTGAGGAACTAAATCCTATTGTTGTTCCTCTTCTTACAAATAGTTCAAACAATTTTTGTCAGGGTAAGAAGAAAAGTTTTTGACAAATTCATAAATCTATTTCCTACCTCCAAAATCCCTGATTACTTTATGAACCTCTGGTAAGCGTCTATTTTTTGGCACAAATTAAACAATTCGTGCGCCACACAAAAAATTACAACTACAACTGTGTTTAACAATACCATTTTTTGAAAGTCATATCCTCAATGAATCAAGGAATGGTTTATATATACAACTACATAGCATTTCTAAAGCAACGAAAAGGAATCATGTTAATTGTAACTGCCTCTATCACCAAAACCAGTCTCACCTGTCTACTCATTTTAAACACCCAAAAAGTACCAGCAGCAAAAGGAATAGCCCAGCAAATGAAACACAGGAAGAAAGAGTCAATTCTAATTTTAAAATAAGCTAGACAATATTAAAAAGTACCACAGAGGTGCCAAGGAAATAGTTGCAGACATTAGGAAGGGTATTCTCAAAGTCAAATTACAATCTTAAAGGAGCAAAGGCAGAAGACAATAGCTTGCACTCACAATCAAACACTAAGTTTCTTACTTGGTAATTTCTAGAAGATGGACATGAAAATGTTTTAAGAATTGAACAGAGTAAATACCATATGATTTAAATAAGGACCGTATCTCAAAGCATATGTTTTAATAAACATTTATTATGTGCTTAGAACAAGTGTTTACGTGTAAACTTGGATGTATACTTTCTCTGTGTTTCTGCATCAGTACATGAAAATTAACTGTTGACTTTGAGAACAAGAATTTTATTGGCATGTATTACATTACTCTGTACAATGCAAAAACTTACTGAAACTAGCTTTCTTAACAAAAGGGTTTTTTTGAAACTCTAACACAAAACCAGCATATTTTTTCAAGTAATTACAGTTGAACATTCTGCTAAAAGAACCCTATGTTTATAAGCTCACTGGTTGCATATGTGGCATTTCTTCCATTAAATACAGTAGATTTCCTAAACCAACCACAATATTTCACACTGCTTCTACAAGCATATTTCAGCTATCACCTCAGATTTGTCACTAATTTTGAATAGTAGAGGCCCAAAAATGTCAAATATTTTAATTACTAAATGACTACTTTTTAATGTTGTTATAGAACAACATTTTTACAATTACTTTATAAGGAATAGAACTGTAAATCAAGTGTTCCATTTTCAGAACTAGTAAAGGGCTCCAAATTATTTTTCATCACTTCATTTATATTGAATAAGCAGTTTGGATGTGCTTCAAATTTCTATAACACAATTTTCACTGAGGATTTTGAAGGTTTCTATTTCATTTTTATTTATTTAATGCAAATGTCATCTTAAAATAACAATTTAAGATGTCATTTAAAAAGTGAAGAGGAAAGGAAATCAAGCATTCCTGGACCTAGATGGCTTTCATGACTTTGAAGTTATATGTAATAGAGTCGGATTCTGACAAACTTAACTGCTTTAAAAGCTTTAAAAGCTTGCCAATTTCTTGCTTCCACACGTCTTGTGTCTTCTTCCTCTCCTTGATGTTCAATCTGGCTATTAATATTTCACACTGTTCCTTACCTGCCAACCTGCTTTGTTCTTCATCATTGTTTTTTATTCAACCCCTCCTGGGGTTGCAAAACTATTCCCTCTTCTACTTTTTTGACTATACTCACCTGTAGGTGGTACCCCAAACATTTCTTCCTACATGTTACTGGACCAGGTAATATTCAACAATGTGCAAAATTTTGGGGAAAAGTTATATAAGTGTTCAACAGCGAGGGGGATGTGGGATACTACCTTGCAAAAAAAAAAAAACAGAGAAATTTAGGGAAAAAAAAAAAAAAAAAAAAAAAAAAAAAAAAAAACCACAGAAACCTTCCCCCTCCAACATTTTGACTTCTTCAGGCACTTTCCTGAAAAACAAAGTGTTTTCTTTTTTACTCTGCTGGTTTTTTGATCTCCTTTGATAAAGTTATGATCAAGTTGATTGATCAACTTGTGTTATACTTCTCACTTTAAGGACAGAATACACAAAGACTTGGCTGTATTCACTGCAGATCAAAAGTCACCCATCATAAGTTTGAAGTATCCAGTTAAAAAGGGCACTCATTTCAAGTGAGTATTTTGCATTCAGTTTGACAAAACCCCCAGTTCACTTTTGTTGCTTTATTTGCAATAGCAAATATGCTATTGAGATGTGGCACAGTGATATACGTATGATAAACAGTGCATACATATTACACTACATAAGTAATCTGACTTTTCCAGGGGAAAGAAAGCGATACGTTGTAGAGCAACATTAAGTACTTGGTGCTATGTTCCAAATACATACACAAACTAACTTAAAACTGTAATATTTAAGACCTAATCTATTAAAATCACATATACTCACATTAAAATGCAAAACCATCAGATTCAGCTGCTGGTATCTCTGTTGTACAGACTCAAAACACTGGGGATCAGCTTTTCAGAGACTTCACACCCTGACTCTAACGCATGGTTCTGCGTGATATGAGATAGGATTGGTCATTTTTACATTTTTGTTGTCACAGGAGACTTAGGGTACAGCTAGTATCCAAGTAGTGACTTTTTTGACCTTGTTTTTTTAATAGCGCAACTAACAACTTATACCCTGGATAAATGCATTTTTACAAGTTATAACTTGCAAAATAATAATGCTAATACATTACAGAAGAGAATATTTTAATTAATATTTACTTACATAAAGCCTGTCACAGTTTGTACAAATAAAAGCTCAAAGCAGATTTCCATGAAATTTCATGCAAACAGTTCCATAATTTAATTGAAATCCATTTTACTTCTCCATGAAATGTGGTGGCACAGCTGTTTACCATGACAGAACATGTAAAGGCACGAAAACCATCTTTTATTATCATAATAGAGAAATATCAGACTTTAAGTAAGAAGGCATCTGACTTTCAGCTTTACTTTCTCCTTTACGCAGTGAAATCAAATGCTGAAACAATTACTCTGCATGCACACATTAGCTGGACTGAGTAGTAGGAAGCAAATGAAGGAGTGGGAAAAAGATGCAGCGCTGCAGCTTTACACACAGCTGAGTGACATAATGGCTTGCTGCCCCTTGTTTTCCTGTCTTTGATCCCAACCCCCAGCCTCACACCCTCCTTTGCAATGTGTGTGGCATTGACTCCGGCAATCAATTCAACATAGCAGCCAAGCAGAAAACAGTATGATTGGGTTTGGCCAGGTTAATTTCCTACCACACTGGTGATTTCAAGTGGCTTGCTCAAGTACCAGCTCTGAGGCAGAAAAACAGAAAGAAACCCAAGCAGGTTTGTGTGTGCGTCCCCAGGGAGAGATGGGAAGAAGCTGACAGGGTACAAGGACCTTTCAAAAACAAGCCAGCCCTTCAACATGCTCGCCCTGGGCTGCCTGATACCATGATAGAAGAAGGTACAGAGAAAAGAATAGCTGACTGTGACTGGAGGCATTAGACACCAGCCTTCTCCCAAAATTGCTATACCTGTTTGTCAGAGGAACAAGGTCAAACACCATTTGTGAAGTTCACAAGGTTTGGAGGAATGGAGGTTACTCTAACAACAGTCTCTCCTTAGGTGATGCTCAACACAATGGAGGTTGGCAAGGCTATCACCATTCAAACAAACATAGAGGCACCCCCAGGTCTGGTATGGCAACCTAAATGACATAAATGCTGGAGGAGTTAAGAACTGCAGGAGAAAGCAAATGCAAAGTGCCAGCTCAAATACCCACATTCCCAGGAACATGCAGATGCTCCTGAGAGAGTGAAGAAAGGGCTAAAGTGTCCCAGTGAGTGTCACATTGCCTCATCTGAGTGATCCCCATTGCCACAGGTCACCCTCACTACTGACCAGCCCTGTCTGAAAGCTGGATACTTCTCTGAATTGAGCCCTCTGTCGGAAGAGATTTTGTTACATGTGAGACTTAACTTTTTGGCTCACTGCCGTAAAAAAGTCCCTGCTCAGGCTGTCTTCAGTACTAGTCAGTTGCTACAGCTCAGAAAAAAAAAACAAAACAACCATACAGTGCACTTTTAAAATCTTTCAAAAATATGTCTATTAAATTTTCAGGAGCTCAAACTACTAATAATACTAATAAAGAGATTACATACATTTAGGTTAATAAAATGAGTAGGTTTTTTCTTGTTATAATTACTTCTTTTATTACAAATGAGAGGAAAACCAGACTTCTACATCTGTTTTCCCATCATATAAAAAATACACAAAATAATTACCATCTTCCCCAATGTGTCAGTTTCTATTTAGAATTTCTGAGATTGCCATAGAGACATCTTTAGAAGCAAGCAAAACTAGAGCTAAAACTAATTAATACTTAATTGCCAAGTAAGATATTATAAAAGATGTCATAGATATTATTCCAGAGTCCTTCAGGAAAACTGCTGGATTTCCGTTCATCTTTTGAGGCATACCTCATAATAACTGTTACTGTGTTAGTGTTCTTGCTTATGTTGCACAAGGGCAAACAGGACTAAATTACAGCAACCTATATCTGAACGTTACCGAATGCTTTCATCTCGTACCAATATGAATGACAGATGATTACACACAACTAATCAATGATGAACTTCTGCTATTCTCATGAATCACTAAAACTTTACAAAGGAAACAAGGCGAAAAATAGTTGTGGCAATACATCAGCCGTGCCATGTTTTCTACACTACACTAGAGATGCGAACATGCACTTTAGCAGGAAGAAGTAAACTGCTTACTGTGTGCATTCTGCCATCTATTTCTGCCCAGTGAAGACAGGGTGCCCAGCCCTGAAGGGCTTAGGTCGTGCCACCTCCCAAGTACTTCCTGGTGCTGGACTTGTGACAACAGAGCTTACTGTTGTGACAGTGAACAGAGTTTGCTGTTCTTATTAAAAATAACTTTAAACACTAGACTCCCAATGGCAATTTAAAGACCTGTTTTTGCTTTGCTTCTCTCCTTAAAACTTCTGGCTGGGTGTATCATGCCTAACATCTACAGTCCTACAGGCCAAACTGACTAAGCTTTACAAATCCAGAACTGGGTGGCACAAGGTTCCCAAGATGCACAAAAAAGAGGTTCTCTTGTGACCCTGCATCACTAAAGATTATGAAGTGTCAATAAAATCTATCTACAAGCAAAGTTGTTTAGTTCTTAAAAGTATTGGATCAGAATACAACAGTGAAATATGCATACTTCATTGCCTAACCTCAAAACCCAACAGCAGCTGCTGAGGTCATCTTTACAACTTCTGAGGAGTTGACATTGCTTTACATGCTCTATCACACCAGATTATCTGATTTACACATGGCAGATTATGGTTAAACTGCTTTACATCAGACAATTTCGAAGTTCCTACCTAAATTGTGATAAAGCTCTCTCCCTGCATTACTGGGAGGGGAAGAGGAAGAGCTGGATGGAACAGGAGCCAGGTTCCCAGCCTTCTCCTGCCTCCAGCAGGAGGCATAACCACAGGATCTGCAGTATCTCCGGGGAAACTCTAACCCCTAGAAACCAGGCACAACTCCAAGCAAATATATCCTGCATACCTGAAGACAAGGAAGTCAATCTTCAAGAAACTGGTAAGAATTGACATGCTATTGGATTGTAAGAATAGTGGTTATCATCTATGTTGAAATACAGAATCATTCAGGATTTAAATGAGATTCAGAAGCGAAGCAAAATATATCATTAGGGCAGTGGTCTCTGTAAAAAGGCATTTAAAAATCCCCACTAAAAAGCAGAAAAAAGGGGAGGAAAATTAATGTTACTTAAAATATTTTTCATTGACAGCAACATCACTTTGCCTAGTTAAGGAAAAGCATGTGAGCCACTATGAGCATAGACACTGACGGTGAAACGTGATAGCTACAGCAAGTACTATGTCTCTGGGTGCTCTTTTTTAAATTGAAATTAAAGCAATGAAATCATAAAGGTAAAAACTAATCTGTACAAAGTCCTCAACTGTACATACGTATCAAGCACGCTTTGCTAAAATTTTTACTGGGATGCTCAAAATTTGAGGCTACTTTTCTTCTTCAAATCTTTGAGGTTTTGTTGAAACGTGTAAGGTATACTTAAACCCTAAAGAAATGCAAGGGCTCAATGAGGCTTTCTTATAAGAACTGAATACAAAATAATGAGCAATGAAGTCTGTTAACATAAAAATACATTATTCTATAACAACCACGCAGAACTTACATCCTTCTTGTGCACATAGCTCCAGTCACCAGCTGGGCACTGCTGCACTGGAGTAGGGACTGTGTATTTGCAAATTTTACAGTAGGAAAAAGGGCATCCTAAGCATAAGTACTAATGACAACTGTGTTTGACGGTCCTCCTACTGTATCACTGTTTGATGCCATCACTTCCTCAGTTGAAAGCACACCTCTGAAGATGAGTCACCAATGTACTATTTTTGTACCTAATGGATAGGTTGGTTACTATGTACAATTCTATATAACTGTCTGACAAGGCAACTCCCAGAAAGAAGCCAAGACAAAGAATTATGTCCATGAGTAGAAAGTAGCAGCAGTGTCTAAAAGTAGAGCAAGCTCCTTGTTCAAATTTACCATTACACTATCAAACTCTTTTTTGGTCTTAAGCACTTCCCAGAATAGGCATCCTGACATTCTGGTCTCACATAGAATATAATAAAAATTGTTTGCCATGAGGATATAAGACTCAAAGACATATTACTCAGCCAGTTGTCAAATAACACCAATTTCAGGATGAATCCACCTTTCCTGGAAAGTTCTGTTGTTCAAAGCACAGGCTAACACTTCCAACTGATACTTTGGTATCAGACTCTTACCAAGTTCAATGAAAACTAATATCTTTGACAGTAGCACAAAGCAAATTTCCTGCTAAAGCACTCATTAAAATTATGTTTTGTTGAACAAGCAGAAGAAACGTTCCCAGTGAGCAATTCATTCAGTAAAGAATGTAACTTTGACATTATTTTCCTCAATGTGACAACACACAGGAATTTATCTGGAACCAGCTGTAATTATCACATATTTATTCTCTGTTTTCACTGTCATTTTAGTCTGTCACATGTTCAAAAATATTTGCTGTTTACTTAATGCATGTGGTACTATTTCTGCTTCCTATCTGAATGATCAGGTCTAATGCTTGTGAAAGCTGCTTCTGGCAATTATACCCTCAAAACTATGAACATGCAGAGGTATCAGCTTATCATGAGAAAAGTAAACATTTTACAAAAGAGCCACATGACAACTATTGCTATGCTTGAATATCCTCATGAACATCTGTGGGGTTTATGATATTTGCTCTCTGTAAATGCCCTCTGGAACAAAGTCTCATTCAAAAACATTTCTAAAGTGGTGGTTTGGTTGGGTTTTTTGTTTGAGGTTTCTGTTTGGATGGTTTTTTTGGTTGGTTGGCTGATTTGTTGGGTTTGGGTTTTTTTCAGAGGGGAGGGGAATAGAAAGAAAAATCAACTTTGATCATTTTGGTGCATTTAATCATTTCTGATAATGTTGTTGCTACATTAATTACTCTTCTGGCACGACTTTGTGCTGTATTGGTCTCCTTCACCTACGAGATTTTTTTATCTTATTTGTTACTTTTGTTGCAACTGCAATTCAACTAAAAAGCAAGATTAAAAAAAATAAGGATATAAGTTGCAGCAAATATCTGCTGCAAGCAGCTTCTTAGAACAGTCAGGTTATGTAAAAATTGTGAATATTCCCAAAAAGAATAAGTATTTAGGTTTGACAGGAAAAAGAGGTAGGTGGGATAAGTTTGATCATTTGAGGTTTTTTCCCCCCTCTTTTTACATCTGCCAGGAGAGAATTAACATTCTAAATTGTCTGCAATTAAACATAACATAAAAGCAGATTTTGTTACTGGTCCACAGAAAGAAGCTGAAATTCCCAGAGAGGCCGAAAATTTTCAGCAGCCTCATTTGAGAGCTGAGAAATACCAAAACCATTTCTCTGACAGGTCGAAGGAGAGCTGCCAAACCCCTGAAGGAAAAACACTGTGTTTATATCAGCCCCATTCAGCGCATGGAAAATACTGCTGCAGAGCAGGTTCTCCTGGTCCTCCAGTTTCACGCCCTTGTGGACAAAACCACCCAATTTAAATCTGCAAAGCCATTACTGTGACTCAAGGCAGCTTAATGAAACAGTTATAACAGATTTCACCTCATGCAAAGCAAACCAAAAACCTAAACACTAGGAAAAGGGCTGGGATGTTAGCAGGGGGAGATGGGAGACTTGGGAGCTGATGAACCCTCCAAAAACCCTCTTTTGCCTCTCTTTAATAAAAATGCATTTGGTTAATGATGCTGCTCTAGGGAAAAACTGCTCAAACCTGTCACTTCTGCGACCAGCACTTCTGCATCTTCCGCATGAGGGACACACTGCATTGGCAATTATATTTTCCATAGTATCCATTTCACGCTGTGCATTTGGAGTGTGGCAGAGAGACATGGTTTTGGGACCTATGGCTGTTGTAGAGAAGTCGCTCAAAGAGAGGGTCTGTGTAGCCTGGCCTCATGTGTGCGATGCTACCACAACCCCTTCGGCCCCAGGCATCAAGCCCCAGCAAGAAGCACTTTCAGCCCATGGCTCTTTTGGGCAGCCAGCAGGCTGGGACATGTGGCTAGGAGCATTTAATCTCCTCCTAAAGCCCAGGCTGCTGGAAGCTGCACAGCAGAAAAGGACCCAGAGCTGTTGACTGTCCGCCACTGAACGTGAACCAGCTTGTGCCCAGTCAGCCAAGAAGGCCAACAGCATCCTGGCCTGTATTAGCAATAGTGTGGCCAGCAGGACCAAGGCAGTGATCATCCCCTTCTACTCAGCAATGGTGAGGCCACAGCTCAAATACTGTGTTCAGTTCTGGGCCCCTCACTACAAGAGAGACATTGAGGTGCTGGAGTGGGTACAGAGAAGGGCAATGGAGCTAGCTGAAGGTTCTGAAGCACAAGTTTGATGAGGAATGGCTGAAGAAATTGGGGGTGTTCAGTCTGGAGAAGACATGGCTCAGGGGGGACCTTATCTCTTTCTAAAACTACCTGAAAGGAGGTCTCAGCGAGGTGGGGGTTGGTCTCTTCTTCAAGCTAACAAACAATAAGACAAGTAATAATAGCCTCAAGGTGAGGTTTAGATTGGATATTAGAAACAACTTCTTCACCGAAAGGGTGTTCAGGTATTGGAACAGGCTGTTCAGGCATTGGAACAGGCTGTTCAGGGCAGCGGTAGAATCACTATCACTGAAAGTGTGCAAAAACAACATAGATGAGGCCCTCAGTGACATGGTTTAGTGGTGGTTTTGACAGTCCTGGTTGTAGAGGCTGGCCTTGATGATCTTAAAGGTCTTTTCCAACCTAGTTGGTTATACAATCCTATGAGGGCAGTCCCATAGCAGCCATGTTGTTTCAGCCTGACAGGCCTGCAGGCAGTCAGGCACTGTCCACCCCACAACTCCCTCTGAAGTGGCATCCCCCCGTCCTCCTTTGAGCACATTACCTCAGCCCCACCATGGTATTGGGGCTGCTGGGCAGCTGCTTGTTTTTCCTCTCCCAAAAAAAACAGTCAAGACACCCCAAAGTTATTCCCCTTAGGGGAAGCTCCCACTGAAGAGCAAAACTTTCCAGCATGGTGGCAGGGGGGTGAAATACTTCAGTCTAACTGTCACTCCATCCCCTTGCCCTTCTCTACTCCACCTGAAAGCAGGGAGAAGGACAGGAAGTAATCCAACACCTGCCATGCCATCATATGAAATTCTCCATTAATTATAGAAACTGCTATTCTTCCTCACGCAACATACAAGTAAAATGCTTTTTTTCCAAAGGGCCATCCCCTCCTCACCTTGGCATCACTTCATTACCCTGTCAGCAAATGCGTCACCACTTTAGCAGCAGGGAGCTTGTAACAGGAATGATAGTACGGCTGGCAAGGAAACACCAGGGGAAGCAGCACTCCTGTCCCGGGGCTTATCATGAGCCTTGGCTACCCGCTGGGAACCAGACTTCTTCATACGGACTCTCACTGTTATGCCTTTGGCAGGTGAAATACACCACTGCTACACCAAATGGAAGGCTACTCTGTACAGTGCACACGCCAGGCAGCTTTCAGTGCAGTCATTACCATTGCTGGTGTAATTTCTTATAATCCGATTGGGATAACATAGGCTTAATTTAAAAACAAAACAAGAACAAAACAAAAAAAATAAAAAAAGAAGAAGAAACAAACCCGCAGAAATGTTTGATACCCTCCTATTTGCAAAGACAGTCAGATAAAAGGTAAATCTGAAACTCTGGCATGTGTGGTCATCAGCCTTTTGGTGCTAAAGGGACTTGTTTCTAGCATGCATCTCTACTTAGCAGTTGCCACAGGAATTCACACACACCTGAGACAGATCAGAAAGAAATTCAGTCCCAGTTTACAAACCCCACAATTTCTGAACTGATTTAATATCATTAGTAGTAGGCTTTTCTGTATTCTTTTACCTTTTGGATGTCAGGATTTAGTTCTGAGGAGGTCAGAACTGTTCCACACATGACACGACAGTCACTCACAATTTCATCATTTTATTTCAATTCTAGATGTATTCCCTGGCTTTTACTATCAGAGAGATGAGGCTGTGAGTGTGATGTGCCACAGCTTCCATCCTACCATCTCAGCATCTATGTCGTTGCCCTTGGTGCTGCTACATATGTCTATTACGCATCATGGGTGGCAATAGGACCTTTCTCTGACAGCTTCATCACACACAGAATATTCATCTCTCTGCCAGTGTCCAGAGTGTGATTTGGTAATTGCTTTCTATAACCAGTAACACCTGGAGCTGAGAACAGAGATTTTATTTATATTTTTATTTTACTAAGCTGGATAATATTTATTCAAGCATAGATATTAGGTTATGGCTCTATCTAGCACTTCATTTTAATTGCTCAGACCTATCTGAATCTAAAATCTCTTCTCCATGTCCACAGGGGCACATATCGAACTGTTTAGCACTGTCACTGTCTCTTTTTATCTTCTACATATGCAGCGATTTTTTTACTTACTCTCCAAGACAGATGCTTTATAAACTGAATCATTTCTCTCTGTTTCCAAGCCTTGGATGCCTGGAAGCATCCCAGGCTTTCAAAAACATCTCTGTTTTCTTTCAGAAGTTTCAGAAGCAAAACTATAGTGCATTGTGTATTTTGAATATGATTTCATTTAATTTATGAGGCTACTGTACTAATCAGTTGCTGAAGATTTAATGACTTCTCTGTTCAATTACCTGAAATCTCCTGCTTCGTAAATATTCTTTGGCATTTTGAACACTATTTGCTTATCTCTGAGGTATTATTTTCTTCATGCCACTGTACCACATCAAGTGAGTTGTTTTCCTGCTGTGTTTTTCTTCTCTTCCATAAAGCAAACAAAGCCTTCTTTGGGATTCCCTGCAATCCAATTTACTTTTTCATTGTGAATTTTTGCTTTACTGTTATAGCACAAATGACAAAGAACTTGTTCTGTTCCCTGTTGCTTTATTGGTTCATATGTCTACAAAATCATTCTTGATTTTTTTGATTACTTGAAAAACATTGGTCTTTCCATGGCCAGTCTCCCTAATCATCAACCCTATATATATTCAAAAGTGGACCCCTCTAGACTTTGGGAGGATGGAGAAACTGGGGGAAGAATTCAAGGGAAACCATCCAAGCAGGGTAAAACTAACATTCAATACATCTTCACTCCAGCAAGCACTCTTCAGGAAGAGAATTTCATGCAGTGTCATGTATTCCCAGCTTGTAGCTCCTCTCCCCACCACAGCCCTAGGACTTATGGAAAACTTGGAAGCAAAGAGCCATTCGTCCTCTCTCAGGACCAGCATAGGAGGTTGCAGGTGAAGACTGAACCACAGAAGAACAAAAACAACTGAGATCACTCTGCCCCTTATAAGGTCTTTTACAGAATTCATTTCTTTCTGCAAAATTAGTTGCAATGTTCTCTCAAGTTTCATCACAATTGGCAGCCAATCCTTGGCCACCTCCACCATCCAAAGCTCACTTTTACTTTAAAGCTACTTTTTGCTTGCACAATTTGCACAGCTTTAAAGACATCTGAAAGTGTATGGTACCAGCAATCAACAACATAAATCTGTATCTTAATATACAGAAGCAGCTCGTAATAGGCAACTTAATTATGATGTTCACTGAGAGTGGTTGTCTCTTTTTTATCTCTCAGGCAGTTGGACTAGATGATCCTTATATGTCCTTTTCAACTGAAATATTCTATTTTCATTATTTTACTCAGAACTACTCAGAGCTGTCCTTCAGCAACCGATACCATGTATGCACCAGACAGAAAACACCTACTGTTAGTCACTTTTCAATAGAAAGCAAGAACAGGGTGTTAAAGGTGGGGGAGAGATTTATGAGGTCTGAATTTATGCATATGCTCCCTTGATTTTGCTCTTTGATCTTTTGAACAAACCCAATGTGTGGAAAACTTGAGGGGCCAAAACAGACACCATGTATCATTTCTGTGGTCTCTCCAGCTGTCCCTTCATCCTTCACAACAGTCAAACTAGCGAAAGTGGCAAAACACCACAGAACAGAAAGATTACGCAGAAGGTGTTACACATAGTACACAAGTAACAGAGTGGTGCCTCATAAAAGAAAGATATCATCAGCACTTAGCAAAACTCCAGGACTATGTTGATAATTACACAATGTGACTATCTAAAATATGCTCAGTTCTGGATTTAGAAAGCGCCAATTAGTTTCTTCTGGTCTTTTTAATTGTCTTTGAGGCATAACACCTCTTAGTTTGAAGAGGGAGATCCTTAAGGACCAAGGGTGGTTGATTAGATAAAGGAAACTCATCCATTTACAATCACCCATTCCTCCATTTTCTCCTTCAGGCCACAACATTCCTTCACAGCATTCCTTCCCTCACCTTTACTTTGTCCCTAGATAACTAATTTTTTATCTTAGGCTTTAAAACAATCAGATCTCCTGAGTGTCTTACCCAAAAAAAAACTTTGATGGAAGTATCATGAGTACATCTGCTTTCTTGTGGAGAATTCCCTAAAGGATATCTGTTTGAATCTATCTTGGCACTAGAAGACAACTGGAACACACAACCTAGGAGCAGAGAAATTCAAGTGTCATGAATGCCTTCCAACTCTGTTATATCATGGCCCTGGTTTCAGTTGGAATAGAGTTAATTTTCTTCCTAGCAGCTGGTATAGTGCTGCGTTTTGGATTTAGTATGAGAATAACACCACCAATGTTTTAGTTGTTGCTAAGTAGTGCTTACTATGAGTCAAGCATTTTTCAGTCTCATGCTTTGCCAGTGAGGAGGTGCACAAGAAGCTGGGAGGGAGCAGAGACAGGACACAACCCAAACTAGCCAAAAGGGTATTCCATACCAACAGAACTTCATACTTAGTATAGAAACTGGTGGGAGTTGCCCTGAAGGGGACAATTGCTGCTCAGGAGCCAGGTGAGCATTGGTCAGCATGTGGTGAGGAATTGTCCATCACTGTTGTGCTGTTGGGGTTTGGGATTTTTTTTCAGTTTTCCCTCTCTTTCTCTTTTTGAAATCTCACTTTTCATTATTATTAGTAGTAGCAATAGTAGTAGTATACTGTACTTTATTTCAATTATTAAACTGTTCTTATCTCAGCCCATCAGTTTTATGGTTTCTCCACCCCATCCCAACAGGGGGCAGGAGTGAGTGAGTGGCTGCGTGGTACTTAGCTGCCATCTGGGATTAAACCACAACCACCATTAACACATTGCAAGTGAAGAAACCAACCATTTTTCACTAACCATTGATCTCCAAAAGGAAATGATTTTCTAAGCAAAGGCAAAAATCAGTCTACATTACAAATTAACCAAAACTTCAAGAGATTTTGCCTATTTTCTGGTTTGATTTGTCTCGCATGACTTTGACCACTCAAAATTGCTGAGATCTAGAGATCTTTATTTCAACTGGGCAAAGACTTGGAGACTAAGCTCTACACTCTCAGGGCACAGTTAACACAACAGTCCTCGTCTGCTTGCACAATGTCCAGTGGGTTTCCCTTTGAAAATATTTTTTCAAGATTTTTTTTCAACAAAAGTTGGCTTTTTTCAGATATTATTAAGAAGTGGCTCTTTAAACTACAGTAATTTACCAGGCTTGGCAACACATGTAGAAAAGCATCTTGAACCACAAGGAGGCTACGCGTTATAAATATTTTCTGCTCATCTCCTCCTCATATGTCAGCTTTTCTCCAAAAAGCTCTTTACTCAACACAAATGCACATGCACTGTCAGCAAGTTCCGTACCTCAGAGAAAAGCGTGCCTTAAAGTACAGGTTGGAATAACTAGTTTTATATTCCACTATAATGTACTTCCAGAACATGAAAGATCTTTAAAAAGTTAGGGCAAGTTTGCCTTTGTTCATATAAACTTCCACATACACTTCAACAATCAAGCATAATGCTTGCCTCATTTCTGTGAAGGAGCCCTCACCCCACAGCTGGGCACAGCAGTCTTGGTTTCCCTGTTGGTTTTCTAGTTACCCTGCAGAAAGCAGATTTAACATCACTTTTTCTCCCTGTCAGAGTAGCACTTACAGAGTTCTCAAAACTTAGAGTCCCTCAAAGGCATGCCTCAATTTCCTCACCACCCACCCAAAATGTTATGCCCAGGACTTGACCAGATCTACCGGATCCTCCACGCAAGACCTGCTTGTCATACTCCAAAACATGTTCCAAATTTCTCTCAGGGATGCTCCTCCCAACTTCCTGCCTGGTTCCAACAAACTAATTCCCAAGAAGGGATGCTACAGGGTCCTGTGTCCATCCTGGATCACAACAAGCTTCTTCACCTATCACCAACATCATCTCCCTACTCACAAAGCAGAAACTGTTTTCCAGCCTTGTCTCCTCACCCACCCATTTTCGAAGGGGCCACCTCTAAGAACGCATTGTGCTTTCTTTGGACTCATTGGTTGTTAGAAAGGAAGAGCTTGCACTCAGTGATAATGAAACAGGCCATGAGTACTGTTTTGTGCATCTGATCATAGCAAGTTTTTTACTCTTGGTAAAGCAGAGAAAATAGTGGAATTTTAAAATATTAAACTAAGGGGAGAACTATTTCTCTCTACACTTAGTATAAAATCGACAATATGTCGGACATGAGTGACCCATTGGACTGGTTTAGGCTGTTTCTGAACTCTGACAAACTTTATACAGACATAGCAGCCTGCAAAACCACTGCAGGATTGGGTTAAGGCTTGCCTGCAAGTTCCCTTCAGAACAGGGCTGCAATTCTGGATATAAGCCTTCTGGACCAAAGCTGAACAGATATTCCAAAATGAAATTAATTTTTTTTAAAAAAAATCTTATAAATATAATATACACAAAAATAATCTCCAATAAGCTCAGGCAAGTACCTTGATAATGTTTGCAAACTAAAGGTTAATATTATCTGGGGATTTAAACATAGGTCTTGAATTCAGGAAAGTATTTTGCTACACCTGACGTGGTCACGAGCACCTCGGCAAACTCATTGTCAATACTTTTGTCAGAGGCAACATTAACACAGCCACACTCACAGCTGAAATGTATGAGATAAATACCATTTAAAAGGAACCTAAGCCAAGGTATTTTATTATAGCAAGACCAAGCAATGTCAAAACATACGATTCTCAAAGACTTGCCTTCTCCTTGTTAAGAAATGACTTCAGAAAATCATAAGGTTCAAAAAATTGTTTTGTGCGTTCCCTTGACACTCCATGGAAACAGAGAAGGCCAGGTGCGCTGTATCCTTCATGCCCAACATGAAGACCCTGAAAACGCTGGCAAGAGGCTAGTGAAGGTGCACTCAACCAATGGAAGCAATGTTTAGCAATGACTCATATCCATACTGCTCTTTTAGGTGTGATCGTGACTTTTACCCCAACAATAGGAAAAGCTTGCAAATAGTCTGGCTGGAAGAAACCCTTAGGAAAACACTTTGGTTCTTCGTCTACCATAACAAGAGCCCGTACAGCTTTGTGACACCCCCACCCCATCTGAAGGGAAGATGGGGCTAAACCCCTTGCCCATGGCTCCAAGCAAGGGGCGTTCTTTGGTCCAATTCTGGCGTTTACTCTCAGGCTCACCTCTAACACCCATCTGAAACAAGAATGTCAGTGTTCAGTGTTTCCATACCAAGGTTGTATTCCTGGAAAGAGTCACAACAGAGAAGCACATCTTTGCAGCCTCATGCAGATGCAGCACCCTGCTCCCCAGGGAGGACTCCACAGCAAGGTTCAAGCCCTCCTCTGGAGTGTTCACGTACGAGGGAAAATGTTTTCCTGGCCTATTTCTGTTTCTAGTCAGCAGTTTTCTGAAGGAACGGGAAGGCTGTTAAAGCATGTGTCAGCTGTGAAGCCTGAGCTGCACTGTGTGTGCATACACGCACGCCCCCAGGAATCATGTGGTAGCTGCAGGAATTTAAAAGTGATTTTCTCATGCTTGTGCATGATGCCCACTTAAATCTGAGCGCTGGTCTTAGATTCACTCTGAACACTGGCACATATGTCACATGCGTGCTAATTTTATTTTTTTTTTTTTAATAAATTATGAGTGAAAGAATAAAGACTTTTCAGTGAGTAATAAAAAGAGCAAAAATAACACTTTTTTTCATTTACGCAGGTGCAACTTATTTCTTTTTAACAGGACACTGCTTGAGTTGAAGTAAAAGTATAAAATGTCACTCCAGCAAAGTCTTCAAGACTTTTCAGTCTTGACTTGAAATTTCTACTGAAATGTAGATTTGGCTTTAGCACTACATTGTTAAAATGATAACAATTAAAAAAAAGCTTTTAGCACCTTAATTTCCTCAAAACAAAGGGAAAATATATTTGGTTTTAAACAAGCAACACTTGTTTCATCAGAACAAATATTTCATCAGATGCCATTTCAATAATATAATCATATGCAGAAGCTTCCAGGCCTGGCAGTTATTTGGACAGCTGTCAATCAAACTGTCTCACAGCTACCCTACCGTGTCAGCCATCAGCTAACCCACACTTTCCCAGGGAAGTCTTAGCATGGCATCTTTGTTCTGTTTTCAGATAAACAGATCCAATTTCTCAACAAACAGACTGCTACAGTCCTTTTGATAACAATGTAATAATTCAAAACAAATGATTCTAGGCTTTGATGATAGCACTTTTATGGGTCATGAAGAAATCCTCCTACCAACATCTGTTTGATTTTATCTACTTGAACTTTATCCTCCAGTTGAAGATTTATAAGCTGAAATCATCCCAGCCTATTAAAGTCAGACTAATGTCAAAGCACTAACACAGAGAATGAAAGTGCATTTTGCAGTCATCCACCTTTTGAAATCCTGCCGTGAGGAAAAGATATCAAAAGTTTGAGGGATGTATGTTTAAATATACAGGCAGTTTGCATTCTGCACAGAGCCCTGGATGACTGAGAGATTAAGGAATTCAACTGTTGCCCGACAGTGGGGGCAAGTTATTTACAGAAACATTATTTAGAAAGACAACATGAAAAATACAGATGTTGTTTACATTGAAAGACTGTTTTCTTAGCAAAAACCACTATGGGTGATGGAAATTCACTCCAGATTTTTCTCTCCTCCCCTCTCTTAATTTCCACATACACTGTAAATACAAGCATGACAGCAGACTTATTAGAGTCACTTGTTACTTATTAACTAGATGGCAAAATTTAGTCAAGATGCTTTTCAAATTAACAAAACAAAAAAAAATAAAAGCACAACACTTTTCATTAAGAGTCTGATAAAACATGCCAGGAGAAAGTGCATCACGTATTTACTACCTGAAAACACTTCCCTATGAAAGCCAGCAAAAAGAGAAAACATTTGGCGCTGTCTCAGTTGCAGAACTTTTCCAAGAAAAAAAAAAAAAGACGACTTTGCAAGTGCTGACCCTTCTACAAACTGCTTCAATTTAACATTTTTTTCTGGAATATTCCTTTGGAATAGACTTGCTTAGTATACTCCAGATGAGATTTATTTTAACCTAAAAATACAGTACCCATTAAAATACATAGTATATCCTAAAACACAAATGCACACTAAAACTTTGTACTACTAACAAGAATATGCATCTTGGCTATTTGCAAGAGAGAAAAAAACTGTACTGCTATACCTCATGTGATGCCACTTGGAAGAGAAATACGAACACGGTAGTATTCAGAGGTATGTGCCTCAAGACGCTTAACCTTGTGTCTATACATATATTTATATATTTGAACACCCCTACACAACTGTCGAACTCTCTATGAAACTCTTCCTACTGTAGTAAAATGCAAGCGATGACCCTGTAGATTAGAGGATGCCCTTATCACTGCTAATGTACACAGTATAGCTGCAAGTTGCACTACCTCAGTCCTAAATAAACCATTTAGCAAGATCACTTCTCCACTGGTCTGAAGCAGCAAGACACGCACCCACACTGAGCTGCATTTCATGAAAACAAAAAGAAATCTGCTTAAATATTAAGTCCTGACAAGCTCCAGCACCAAGTTTACCAAGCCATAGTAAGAAGAGCAAGGAAAACAGTAGAGCAGCATTGAAAAGGAGCTGAATGATGCCACTGGGAGAAGCCAGGCATGCCCCAGGAGATGCTGCTTCACCTCCTGCAGCAACCATGCTCCCAGGTGGGTACCTCAGCCATGCGCACAGAGTTGGGGATCAAGACAAGCTCTCTGCAATAGGATTTTATTTCTCAGACACCTCCTGTCCCTCCCCCTTCCTCTTCCCCTGGTCCTCAGAGGGGCAGAGAAGGGATCATCTCCCTGATGCTGCCAGGGTAAACAGTGGAAAGGCAATGGTGTGCCCAAGCTAGGAATTTCTCCAGGCAGTTATTTTTGTGAAGCAAGAGATTTCCTTTCTGAACAGGCAACAATCTGAGTTTTTCTTTGGGGACATTTCTGAGGGGAAAAGGAGGAGGCAGAGAGGTGGTTCTTTTTCTGACAAGAGGAAAAGCTCAGACAGGAATGCCTAAAGCTCAGTGGCAACATAAAGGAGCATAACAACAGGAAGACTGAAATGCCTGCATACCTTCCCTTTGACTCTGCCTGTTGTGTGACATTTACCAGATGAGTATATGTAAAATACTCTGTAATTAAGTTCATCTGATCATAATAACTTTAACTAAACTTCAAAAACTATGCCAAAACTCAGAAGCCAGAATAATTTGTATTTATTCTAAGTCGATGAGTATGTTGTTCAAGCGTAAATTACACTTTTGTTTAGCATGAATCAAGCCAAATTATTTGGTAGGGTCTTGGAACTGCATTTCAGATGGGACCTACCCATTGCTTTACTAACTCTGTGGAAAACCTCCCCATTTCCAATTAGCTGTCTGTACCCATCTCCCTGGCCTGCCTCTGCCTGTGTAAGCTCCTGCAACACCAGCAGGACCAACAGCCTGCCAGTGGAAAAAATCCAATGAAATTGAAAGCCTTGCAGGACTTAATGACAGGCAAAAATACCTAATTGCATTTGAAGTGGGGCTCTCTTCAGGCATTTCATAGCTCCCATCTCATACAGGAGTCAAATTCTGCAAGTACATCATTCCCAAAGCTTTGCTGTATCGAACATGTACACTTCACTGCTAATGAGAAGAACACCCCATCCCGTATTCAGGATGGAAGCAAAATTCTTTTATCAGGGAGAATAAATTTAGACACTAGTGTCTCAGCAGTATGCCCTAAAATAACAAACTATAAAAGCTGTGTTCTAATATCACCGGAGAGAACTGAAACTTAAAAAAAAAAAGGAATGAAAGCATCCCTCAACAAATGTGGCAGGACTGAAATTCCTCATTTTGAAATCTCAAAATTAAGTAGTCCATGTGTGTTTCCCTCTTCCCTCTCTCCCCCTTTTTAATTTTTTAAACCTGTATAACCGGGTCTTAAACACCAACATTTTAAAAAACCCTAGAGAAGAAACACTGTCATGGAAGAACAGCTACAGCCTGCACCCTGCGCACAAAGCAGATTCATCATATCTACCAAACTAGTCTGAATGAAACACTTGTGAAAAATGCAAATCTACGCATCTCCATTTTCTCCCTGCATGAAACAGATTTTCTGAATAAATATCATGCACTACCTAAAAAGCAACATAGTCAGAGTTTAATGCTACAATAGTTTTGCAGAAACTCAGCTGCCTTACACTGTATTTTTAGCAAATAGAGCTGTCAAAGAAACAAGGGTGCATGGGTTGGCCTCAAAGCAGCAGCACACATGTAGAATGGCAGCAGCACCATCAATAGCTGTAGCCCAGCAGAGCGCTCCTCTTTGAGGATGCTGTCTCCCTTCAACTGACCTGACATGCAAATGCCTCTGTGTCTCACTTTCCTGGATCCACAAAATAAAGACAATGCTGCTTTCCCATCTCATAAGACCACCCGAAATCTGCAGAGTAACTGTTCTTTATTAAAGGGAGATGCTGATAGCATGCAGTGGGGAAGAGGCATAAATGCTTTATTAAGTTTTATATTTTCTATGTGAAATACAGCATGCCTTGAGAAGCATGGTTTGCCAGTAAGCATAAAAATACCTTTGAGATGTTCAGGTTGTCGTATCCAAAATCAGAAACTGAATATCATCAGCTGTGCTAGCAATATGTTTTCTGCCAAGTTGCCACGGGTAACAGAAATGCATGATGACAGCAATAAATAACTTTAATGACTGTTGATAATATCATGAAAAGAGCTCTGTGATACACTGACATCATTTAGAGGTTTACTAGCCATTAATAAGTGTTGTATCATGCCTCAGCTTGTCAGCTAATCATAGCAAATCACTTGTATGTACACATTTTTATCCATCTGCATGTACATGTAAAACTTAATTTTATAAACTATTTACTACACAGTTTATTTGGCTTATTTACACTTAAGGCAACTCAAAATAAAATTGTGCCAATTACCTACCAGTGGATAGAACTTTGGATTCTGTATAAACAAAATGCCTTTTCAAACAAAACTGATTCCTCTCAACTCTGTCTAACCAAGTGATGGTGCATTCTAGCACCATGCACCAGAGGCTGTTTATCACATGTATTTGTCATTTTTTAACCTTTTTTCTTCCTGGATGTTTGCAATATCAGCATCCCTACAAATAAGCCTTGCTGGGAACACTAGGAAAAAATAGCATGACAAGGCATTTTCACAAATACCTGCAGTTTGAAGAATTTCATAATGAAATCTCCTTCAAATTAAATGGTTCAGAGACTGGTTGACCTCACTATTACCTTTTAAGTTAGAAAATACTGAAAGCTTCACATTATACCTTGACATGTCTTCCTCCCCATCCCCACCCCACAGGACTACTGCTACCACCAAAAAAACCATAATGCAGCATAGCCCTAAAAGACAGGCTTCAAATCAAAACAAGTTTAGACATTACATATTATTCTGATGCATGTTTTCATTTCCTTAAGGAATAAAATGCTTTTGCATTTTTTGCACCAGTTATATTAAAACATCCCTTTAAAATTGGAAAGATCATTATTTGCAGATGTGATGTTCTCATATTTGTGATCCACATTAAAGTAAATGTATTCTTAAATGATAAAGATAAGAGTTTAAAACCGTGTTTAAATTATGTACAGGTGTCATAAATACTAATGTGAGAAGATCCCTTTAAGAAGTGATTGTTAGCAATACCTATTTACATGGAAGGACTTTGGGAAGATGATATAAGGGCTTGCAGATACCAAACAGACCAGGCACATTTGCCTCCTTAAACTCACATCACCTTTTTCCATTCACCATAGGACACGCATATCAACGACATTACACCAAGCTGGGTTATGCATCATAAAATACATTTGCCTATCAAAAAGATACAGATATGTTACTTCCTTCTCCTTAACCAACCATTCCATGTAGGTTACATATCCCACAGCGTTTAGATACAAGCAAGGGGTTTATTTTCTATCTACTTCCAGTTCTGAAGTGTTACTACAATCAAGATTTATATGTTATAGGCATACTTCAAGCTATGATTAGTATTGTATTTAGCTTAAGAGACAAGATTTGTAACCTGCACAAACACAGGAAGAAGATTTAATATACTTAATCACCATTCATGAGCCTAACCTGAATGCAGAGGTATAGAATACTGCTTTCACTTTTACTCTTTTCTTTTAGTCCTTAAAGTGGCCTGAAGAAATATGGTATAGAAATTTTAACAAAGGTGGATCAACAGACATTTTTTGCATTGTACCATATGCTAGTAACTGTACTCATGCAGCAAAAATTGAATACCCAAAAAAGGCCAGGCTTGGTTCCCAACAAATCTCAAAGATGATATTGCTTATAACACTGTGGTCAGTGGTCCTAATGAAAGTTTAATAAATAAATAAGTAAATAAGGACAGGAAATAAAAAAAATCATTACGGTTAATTATGTTGTCTCAATAACAAGTATCTGTTAAAAGAACCTGAGCCTCCATGGTGTTTCTGATAAAGCTTTAGTACATGACGAAAGGATTTACAGCTACTAAGATTATGAGGTGGCGGAAGTCAGATCCATTTCTGCACCTCTTCTCAGGGGTCATTTAATGTGGAGGAAGTAAAGCTTGTGGGGCCTTGTTTAACATGTCTCAGGCTGAGGAGCTCCAACCAGATAAAATGAAAACTGAGTTCATTAAGAAGCAACACCATGGTTTTGTAAAGCCCATTTTTAAGTGGCAAGACTTTCCTTTTCCTCAGATTAAATTGTTTGTGGAGTCATAAGATGCCTCCAGTTCTCAGATGAGACCATAACCACTTAAATGCCATCTCTACCCTCTTTTCTTCAAAGGGCTCTGAATTTGTGTGAGCAGCAGCGCACAGAAATTGGTTAGTGCTGGCAAACAGCGTGACAACTGCAACACAAACCCAAGAGGGGAAAATAAACAACCCTTCAGTCATCCCAATCATTGGAGCCACGCGGACATTTAATATGCTGTGGGTTCCTCAGGCCTTGGAGAACATAAATTAGTGCAATAAGTGATACAATTAATAAATTTCAACAGTCAAATATAAACACAAGTAACATATCCAGGAATAAATCAGGCAGTTGTTAAAAAATAAACCCTGTTGCTTTGGACTACCCTGAACTCCCAGGCTCGCTTTGGATCCATCTCACAAAATGAAATTGCTTTCCAGGCAGAAACTGTAAACATACAGGGATGAAATTTCCTCTCAGATTCCTTTTTATTCAATGCAACTGTTTCCTGGCCCACCTTGGACCTCCCCACAGAGATCTCCTATTTGCAGAACCAGACAGAACCCTTTTCTCCCTGTCCAGCTTCATGCAATGTCTCTCAACTCTAGATTCTGCTCAAGCAAGGAAAGGATTTGCCTATCTAAAACGCCGGAACCTAAGTGTCTGCAGTGCCAGGCTCTTCATCTCCCTCCTAAAGACTGAATGAGGTCTCTTCCAAAATACATTATAACAATTTGGGATTAGTGAATAAAGCGATCCGTGGCATACAACCCACACCAGGTGATTCTATCAGGAGTGCAAAAACTTCTAAATTTACCAACATATAAATTAAAAAATGCCCATGAACAATCTGTAAATCATATCACTTTAATAACTACTACCTACAGCTTCGTTATCTAAACCAGCGTGTTTTAACACCAGTTCTCTCTATTCTGCTTATCTGCCCTGCAGATAAAAATTTGGTTTCCTCAGCAGCAGAGTGCTTGGCCCAGCTTACAAAGGTGAAAAACAATTAACAAAATTATCAAAATAATTGCTGATATTTTTAAATAACTATGAGCATGAACAGACAAATGTAGGGCAGAAGCCCATTCTGAAGAAAATAAAGGAATTCAAGACACCAGTTTGGAAGTGGCCAATTTTACGTCAAAATCACAAAATTTGGGTAAGAGCCCAAAACAGTAGAAAACTGATTTATCAAAGCTTGGACTTTACCCATCTGGTTGCTTTTGTGTGAAAACTTAGAGCTTTGGTAAAAACAGGATTGTGAATGATCAGCATGGATTTTACACCATTTTAGGTAAGCAGATATAGCTAAAAGAATCAGAGTCTGTGGGTGCTCAGCTTTAAAGGATTTCCCTTAAAAGGCGTAATTTTCCTTTCCTGTCAGGAAAGAGAACGGGATAAAGTGAGCATAAAAATGTAGTGGGAGGAAGAATTCTCAAATGCTTCAGTGCAGAAAACATACATACGTTTGAAACACTTAGATCAGCACATTACATAAAATCCTGCTCGCTAGCCTTCCTGGAAACTCAATGAGGAGACCAGAGAGTGGTACACCCATAAAATGTCAAAGCACTAAACTCCATCACTGGACACTGAAAAGCAGTCAGGAGGTTTTCTCAGAGTGATGGCCAGCAGGGTTACCCGAGGATGGTGTGTACATGAGCTTTCTACCACACTGGTACAGATTCCAGACCTAATTATAGGTCCAGGCCATTGCCAACTTAGTTCAGTAACCCGAACCCCGAGGCAGCTCCTATGGCCAGCACCCTAGCCGGTGCTCGCTGGCATGTGTGCAACAGCTACTTATATGGGCGCCTTGTTGCTGGGGACTCCCAGCTCAGCACCCTCCTGACAGTTGGTGACGCCCTCACAACACCTTCCTTGCAGCCACTGTGCAGGCAGCAAGCTGGAGCAGAAGTTTTTCCCTGTGGGTTGTCCCCTTGGTGACGTCTCACTCAGGTGGTATATTGAAGACTAGTCTTAAGGCTGCTTGAACCTCAACCTGTTCCTCTATCAGGGAGGAGACAGAATCACAGACTCCTGATCCACATCATCCTGCACACCGCAGTCTCCTAGTCATATCTTCACACTTCAAAAGTTGCTCTGTAATTTGCTGATAACAACATTTGCTAATAATTTTAATAAAACCCCAAATCTGGCATGAATCTTCTCGGTGAGAACTGGATTCTCATACGTAGGAGACAGAAACCCAGTGAAAAATTAAAGCTGTTAAGAGCAAACAAGAAAGTTCACAGCAAAGGTTTCTTCTTCAGTTTCAAGGAGAGATTCCCAAAGCATGAACATGCTTCACTTACTTTGGAAATACTTCACTGGGGGGGTGAGGTGCTGGCCATCGCTACCTCTTCTCCTCAGCACAGACCCTGCTCTCTTCTTACACCAAAAGCACATGTATTTGTGATGCAAATACAATAGTTAGACTTAGGAAATTAACCTGGAAAATGGCACAGATGACAAGGAAAAATAAGCATACTAGAGAATAAAGAAGAGGGAGGAAATTAAAGTATGCAAGCACAGTGGAAGGCAATCAAGCAGCTCCAGATGCTAATACGCCATAAGCAGAGGCTCTCAGCAAAAAATGAAAACTCTGATCTTTAGTAAGTAGACAGGCTCCAGGGCAGCCCAGCTTTGAAATGCTTCATAACAAGGCTATTCAAGATTCTGATGAAGACCAAGCTAAGCTCTTCCATATTCACTGCGTGCAATTCTGCATCTTTTGCTTTTCTGAATCTTGACATTTTGGGTGATGGCAAGATGGAGTATTAACTGGTCCTCATTCAGGACTTCTCCCTGTTCTGCTGCAAAACATCCTCTTTCTTAGTGTATGGTTTCTTCACATACTCCTTGCCATGAGCCAGTTTCCTGAGCTATCAAACACCCCTCTGAAAAGGACAAAACAACACAAGAAAACCACCAGTCTCCAAAAATACCACCAAGATTCTCTGGGGTGAGCTGATTTTTAAAGTGTTACAAAAATACTTCAGAAAATTGAGGTAAAGATGCATCATCTCTCCTCTGTCTTCTACAGAGAGAGAGATGGAAAGGAGAGTCTCCTTTGCAGGCCGCTCACTTGGGCTTGTTACCTCAGTTCTAGAGTATAACAGCTATGGCTGTTGGAAATTGCATTCAGTTTGACAAGAAACAGATTAAACAGCAAAACTGTCTGCCAATAACAATATTCAAATCCTTCAGCACCACAGCCTTATTTATCCATATTGAGTAACATATTTGCTATTATAAAAATGCATTACAATGTTTCACCAAATCAACAAGACTACATTTGTCCATCTTCTATAATGCAGATAACGAGAGATGAGAAAAGTAAGAAAAGCAATATGGTGAATTAAATTTATCTATGTATTTTATCTTTTAAGAAGGAAAAGATACCTTTATACCATAGGTTTCAATATCTTTGATGAATTACTACCAGTACTGCCTTAGAAAAATACCAGAGAAGCATATTATTCTGCATAGGTGAATTGCTTCTCTGCACATTTTCTTCAAGATTCTGAAGCTCTTGGATTATGTTTTGTAAATCAGTTAGCTTCCTAGCCAGAGATTAAGGTAAATTCTGCTAAGGACTAAAAGTTGACTTAGAGCATTAAGAAGGATTAATGTTTAGCTGTGGTGAAGCTGAAGTACTAGGTTAGCATGTTTACGCAGTGCTGTAGATCACAATTAATCCAAAATTAGTATAAAAGATCAACAGCAACTGCTCTTGCATGCCAGCTTGGCTTAGTCCTAAAATCAAGACTTACTTTGGGGGCAATCTGTGTGCAAAGTTGCCGTGCGTCTGCCCTAATAAGTTTAAAGCTTTCAGAGGAATCCATGCATTTTAAATGTTTAGCTTCTTTGCCCTCTGCTTCGAGAAAATAAATGTAGAAGTCAGTACTTGAGATGCTTCTGCTTTCTATCTGTGTCACAGATCCATCAGAATAGATTGGTGCTAGCAGTGAACAAAAGCAAATACAATTTCCTGTCTTACAAAGAAAGGGCGCTTAAAATATGTACTTTCATTCATCATCAAGGATTAATAAAAATAACAGGGTATTTCTGGCAGAAAATATTCCTGTGGTATAACAACAAAGATAGAATAAGTACACATAGAGGTCCAGGTATATTCATACATAGAGGCACAGGCATATATAGTTTTGAAAAATATTACTATAGCTCTCTGTTCTATAACTATAAAAAGTCTATCTATAGTAATACATTTAAAAATATGGGAAGATGATATTAAATTACATGTTACAGCATATTTTAAGAGAGCTAGGCAGAGAGGAGATTTCCTCTCTACTTCAAAGTCAGTTTAAATGATGATTTCTAGCTCTCTCCAAAACCAGCAATATCTCTGCGGTCTTCAAAAGGGGAGCTGTGCTGGAGCACATTGACCATAACCCAGCTAAGACTCCTGGTGCATCCCAGCTCGAGCCTAGCATGGGACTGGCCCATCCCAACCCCATGCCTTTGCAGATCTGTCCTGCTTAGCCTTAGGAAAGCTAGGAGGGAGTTGGGAAGGGAGCCTGCAGCTCCAGCCCAGGGGACTACCACGTCTTTGGGGCCATTCAGAAGAGAACAACATAAGCTATCAGGCAGGGGCTTAAAGGCAGTATATGCATAATGAGGCAGATTGCATTTGGAGGCAACCATCACCGGATGTGATGGTCCTGCAGTTATGGAGCCAGCATGTCCAACTGCAGGGCATAAATTGCCCTTAAAAGCAGAAAGCAGGTGCCAAATTAAGAGACTTAACAGACCTGCAATATGCAAAATTAAATAGATGAAAGCTGAAACAGGCCCACTGTGTAGAGCAGAAGCCCTGCTCTAGACTGGGATTATAAAAGTCTTGAGTTTTTGTTAGGAGTTCCACTGTAGGTTTTTGGATTTTTTCTGTGGTTTATCGGTTTACTCTCTTGAGGCAAAGCTTTTTCACCTTTGTCCAGAAACACAAGTTTTTTGCTTCCAGTGTTGTATTACTTTAGTATATTAGTACAATCGGTACCAATTTCAAAGCTCATTGCTGAACTTGGTAACTAGTTAATGATCTTTTCTGCTTTCCTTTATACTAACGCAAAACCAGAAATGGCCATTCTAAGAGCCTGTTTCATTACGCCGAAATACATTGAATCCAAAGGAAAAATAACAATGTAGCATTGTATCAGGGAAGACATCCATCCTCACCTCAGTAACGCAGAAAGAAGCTGCTGATGTCGGGTGAAATAAGTTGTGAAACTTAAATCGAGATGCTCTGTGCATTTCACAGCTGTGGCAAACATTCTTGATGGGGTGTGCCCAGCAGTGAGGGCTATTTGCAGAGCTCTTTGCTAAGCAGTTTTTTAGTTACCAGGTTCCAGACTTACAATACAACTCATTGCTTCCAGTGGCAACAGCATACTGAGAGATGGTAACATCTGTGTCTATGCCTAGCTAACCACATTCAAGCTGTGATGGTAATGACATTTGTGAAACTTGATTAAGCTTTTCTTTAATCCTATTCTTTATTTTAGAAACACACACGCGAGCAATTTCATATCCAAGTCTCAAAGGAAACTCTAAGCTGATGCGATGTGGCCTCTTGCAAGAAATTTGAAAATTCCCTTCCTGAGGCCTGTCTCCAAGAGGCACACAGGGCTTCCTGTTTATGCTACCATTCATGACAGCAAGCTACACTTGAGAAAAAAAGAAAGAAATTAAAAAAAGAAAGAGATGCAAGCACAGCCCAGGCACATTCTCTAAAATTTCAGACCAGCTCTCTGTGGGCTTTTGCTGGATTCCTCTCTCTGATTCTGACTGAGTTTTCTTTACTAAAAAGAAATACACATCTACCCCCAAAGAGGATTCGACACGCCATGCTAACCCAGGTCTTCAACTTTTCCCCTGTGCACTTGTGGAGATGTCCCACTAGCCGACCTCCATGCAATAACTCTGTTCTTCTCCTCTACCCTGAGCCTTAAACGAGCAGGAGAAACTGCCAAAATGTACTTTCGTATCCAGCACACAGGTCAAGAACAACTTCAGGATTCATTTTTGTATTAGGAAAGCTCAAGCTCAGGTAAATCATCTTGTTTTCAAAGGGGTCCCTAGCTTTACATCTGGATGAGTGAGGCAAGCAGAGGTCAGGACACTTGCCCGAGGTCACACAGAACTAACAGCTGAGCAGGATTTGGGGTACCCAATATCCTCTGTATCACAAGCCTTTCTGCTGTGCATAACATGACATCCCTACGTTGTCCTCATTTTCAGTAGCTACAAGTTGCCTGGGCAAAGGTATGTTACAGGCCTGCAAAGCCTTGTAAAGCTCTTATAAAAAGAAACCACAAGCAAAATATATCAGTTGTACAACTTGTTTTTGAGGAAGCAATGCTGTCTTTGCCAAAGGTGCTTCCTTAGACAAAATGAGTCATATGCACTTATATTTATCAGCTGTGCTTTGTATGGTCCTAAGACCTCCAAGCAGTGAGCTCAGATTTTCAGCACCTTCTGGACTAAGTGAAAGAAAACACACCTGAAATGAGCTGGAACCATCTAGATATCAGCTAGCTTGCATCTTTGAAGAACGCATTTTTCCTGGTAATAAAAGACAGTCCTCATCTGAAAATATTAGGTCTTCATTTTAAATGTTTTTCACTTGCTTTGTTTTACTGTAGTGGGCATACACATCCTGATTAAAAGGGAACTACAGTTTTGTGTTTGAAAAAGTAAACATGCTTTTCTACACATCAAAGCCACAACGGCACATCGCACAGCAGAGCACACCAGTGCAAAAAGAAAGGGTTACTAACCTCTGCTTTCAAGTATAAATGATTGATATGCAAATATGGCTTATGGTAATGCTTGTGAATGTCTGCTTCTCTGGCAGCTCAGTTCTCCTGCATGTATTATGCTCACAGATCTGGGCTGTGTGAGCAGCCTTCAGGGGCACATGTGCACATTCAGAGATGCAATTTGCTATGGAAGCCTTCCAGAAAGCCAATATCTGCTTTGCACCATTAAACTAAACATATATTTTAAACTCCTCAGAATCAACAGAAGCAAATAGTATATATATGTAAAATGCCTTCGGTCCCATGCAGCAAGGGTACAGCCAAACCCCAAGTATTCAGGATAAATCATGAGTGAGAACCTCAGATCATGAAAGAGACCTTTAAAGAAATCACAAAGTAGGAGCAAAACTTGGTCTCTTTTACAGTAACTTTTGAAGGCCCGGTTTTGAAAAGATTTGTGAACTCACATTTTAACCCTTTTTCTGAAACACAACTCTCTAGGCACATACCTTTTTACACAACAAAATCTGTGACTCAGCCCTTACCACTGCTTCCAAAAGCTGGGCTTTTACTGAAAAAACTTCAGAAAACACCTCAAATTTTTTATAAGATTGTGACCTAGCAGTGAAGTTATATGAGCAACCATCCACAGCACACCCTTCAGAAGCCTGCAATAAAACTTCCTCTCCAGGCAGGAGTCAAAATATGTTAAGAAACTCCAGGTCTCCCAACAAGCAAGCATGCAAACACCACCCTTAATTTCCTATGCATTTACCTCCTCCAGTAAGTGCTCTGCAACACAGCAGAGTGAACTCAACTGTTTCCCATTAGGCAACTATGGGCCATAGCTTTCCCGCACATGCAATCACAGCAGTAACTGATGACTAGCATTTCTGTACACACAATTTCAGTGACAAGAGAAAAGGGCAGGGGCAGAAATATCAAGCCATGAAACCTTAAGATTAAATGCAGTACCTGAAAGATCCAAAGCAACACTCACAGTGGAGGCTTCCCCAAGGCAGAAAGCCCAGCACCCTGCTGTCTACAGCCCAGCTGTGAACCTGGCCTCCATATCCTGATTTAAAGAGACAGAGGAATGAAAATAAAACCCATCAGCTTTTATTCAGGTTGCTGTACAACAAACCATTTCCTCTTTTTTTTCTTTTCTTATGGACTATCTTTAAATAGAGTCTGCCAATAAAGTATCACATTTGTGCATCTTGGTCTCTCCTTAGCCAGCGTCAAGACAACATAAAAGTAGCAAATCACAAGTATACATCACAAGTCCTAATGACTTGAACATGTGTTTGGAGCAAATGTAAATATTTCACTCTCTGAATGAGCAAAGCTCTTAAGCATAGGCTTAATTTTATCTCCCCTCAATAAATCATTTTTAAGCATGTACCTAAATATAAACCCTCATTTTACATCCATTAATACTAATAGGACTTATACATGTGCTTAAAATTAAACATGTACTTATGTGCTTTGCTGAACCTGGTCAGGAGACACCATGATTGTGTGAGGCGTAAAATTGCTGAGACAGACTGCATATTGGACCCTGTACACATTGTGTACAATTCACAAAGTAAGACAAGTGAAATCAGAGGAGCTGAGCCTTTTTGGGTAGGTAGACCCATGGCAGGAGGAAATTATACTTTCTACTTTTTCTACTGCAGGGACTTCCCAGTCCCCTGTGGACTCTATCCTGGTAAGGGCAAGGGCCAGACAGAGGTGGACAGTGACAGGGATAGCAGAAAGGGGAGTTGTGTGCAGGCTCTTCCTGGCCTGACTTTGATGAGCAACAGGCAACTTACCAGCTGAAGCTGAGCAGCAGCAGTGAGCTTTATGGTGCTGCTCCCCCTGCCCAGAGGGACAAGGCCAGAAGCTGCCCCATGCTGGACATAGCTGGCTCCTCCTCAGTGCAGAGAGAAGGCGTCGTTGTGTCTCACTGTCCAACTCTGCATCCAACTCTATTTTTACTGGCAATAGATTAACTTTCCCCATATCGAGTCTGTTTTGCACATGATGGCAATTGCTAAGCATCCTCCTTGCTTTATCTCAACCCATGAGATTTTCCGCCTTATTTTCTACCCTGTGCTGTTGAGAAAGGAACTGAGAGAGGCTAGGTGGGTATCTGGCAGCCAGCCTAACTCAACCTACCTCACAGCCTGAGATCCCAAAGCATTAAGTTGGTCCATTTTGGTCAGAATCATCTTTTTTTTCTTTAAATGAGATGAAAGGAGTAATTCATGCATACATACATGTACATATATACACATAGCATATACAATGTTCATATTACATTAATGTGAAAAAACACAATAAAATGCCTTCTATTCTATTCATTGCTACACCATCCAGAACTATAAGATGATTTTTTTATGAAAGAAAATGTTCCCTCATTTTGCAAATTTTCTTTTATTTACAAAATACAGATTATCAAAGAACCACAAAGACAAAACTGGGAACTAAAATCACATGAATTAAAAAAACCTGCAAAATTACTAGTTATGTGTTAACCTCAGATCTTCTTCCCCCAAAGATTATTTTTAAGCTAATTTTAGAAGCTGATCATTTCACAGAGAGACACAGATATAGCCAACACTGTAACTATGCTGTACTGAAAGATGTAACTGCCACTGTGACATACATATACACATCCACCCTAGATCTCCTGTAATGCATCTGTGTTAGCAGACAGATGCATGGGATTATGAGATTACTGAGATGAGGTGCTTTGCAGAAGACCAGTTTGGCAGCCTAAATTGCAGGAATAGGGATACTGAATCAAAGGATTTGGTATTTTTTGAATATGTGTTTTGAGTGAGTCACATTACCATGGACTCACTTATACCTGTGGTTCCACATCTGTGGATCCCAGCACCCAGTTCAGCCCCACGGATGTGGTGAGCTGTGAAAAATATCCTAGAAAATAGCCAGTTACAGTCATAATCCCCTGAATCACTTACTAATTTTATCAGTCCATCAAAGAGAGCCAAAGCACAAACCTCATGTACTGCTGGTTGCTTAAATGCAGCATGCTGGGCTCATGTGTCTACTCAACACACACATCCGCTATTTAACAAATTCACCTCAAATTTACATGACTGTTTCATATTTAAGGTTTAGCATGTAAAAATTTGCAGGTCATGTTCTGTATTTCTTTACTTGTATATTTACATATTTACAAGTTCGCCATAATAAGGTTAAGAAGTCAGACTTTAGAAAGGCCTTGAAAATCACTCAGTGGAAAAAATAAATGGACAGTAGGAATTTTTGTTAGCAAATACTGGTTGATTTAATTACAATGTGGCATTCTTCAGGAGGTCCACTATTTTCTGCTGAATGAGAAGATAAAATATTTTAGCATAATGAATACAAAATTTATATTTCATAAGAAAGATATAGGACTTTATTTTTTTTCTATTACTAAAACATGAATATCGATAACTCCATCATCTAAGAATCTGTTTTCTCAGGAGAAAAATAAGAAAACTAGACTAAAGCAGCCCAAGGGTTCTGTAGAGCACAGATTTCCATGGTAGTGCTGTTAAAACACAACTCTGGTGGGAGGCTGGAGCAGCAGACAGCACAGAGGCCAAGAAGAGACACAGATACCTCTGGAGTAGCCAAGCACCTTAGTGGCCTTGCACAGCTCATGAGAATCAATGGTGGGAAAAGACTAATGTCTCCCCAAGACACTGATGTGGCAGGAGCTGGGAGCTTGTACCTGAGACAAACCAGGACTGATTGAAGAGGCAAGATGCTCTTGATAATCTTGGGAAGCATTAACTCCTCACCACCACCGGGTTTCGGTGGATGGGCTTCAGCATCTGATTTGGGAAAGAAGAAATCTAGTGTGACAGCACCCTTATTTGCAAAATGAATTATTATATCACAGATTTTCTAGTTACTAAAAAATTGTAAACTAAATGAAACAAGAGAAAAAACTGAGGCAGTACATCTGTTCCAAGGCAGAGTCTTTCCTCCCAGGGAAAAGGCCAAATTAAAAGGTTAATAACAAAATTACTATGGGTCTTCAGTAGGTGGGTTTTTAGAAAAAAGGGGAAGCTTTGAGCCTTTGGCTCAGCTACTCACACAGAGCTAGAAGCATGTAATACAACTCTTTCCCTTCTTGGTCTAAACCATAGACAACTCAGACTGAGAGCAGAAGGAATGGGGCACTGGATGTTCTTCAATATGGGGGGCCTCAGACAAAGAAACTCCAAGTCCAGATGAAGGGCTCTAGTGGTAGAAGAAAAATGTGGTTACAGCCACAGGCGGCCCAGCCTGACCACCCAGGCTGACCCCTCTCTCCAACCTTATCCTTGCTTCCAAACCTCAGGTCCACAGCACTTTCCCAACTGACCCCACAGCATAAGGAGTATCTAAATGAAAGTGTTTAAAAACCTCCCTCCCCCTAGGTTTCCCAGTGTCAGCTTAGTTCCAGTTCCAGTTTTTGATGATCTCTTTTGGTTATGCAGATCCTCAAAAGCATAGGAAAGCTTCATGAAGTTGAGCAATAGGGGCCATATGTGCCTATGCTGACCTAAAAGGTATTTGTCAACAGTGAGTAAGGAAAACGCTTTCAGTATTTTCCCAGTCCAAAAACCATACCTTTAAATGCCCTTTGCGGCATAAGTGCTACTGTTTGAATCCACAGGGTGCAAGACACCAGCCTGCCTTGAGAACAAGCCAAACAAAAGACCTAGCACTTCTAGAAACAATCTAGAAAAATTGTTTTTCCAGTATAAAAAGTGCTTCTGCATATTTTCTGAGTACATGGTTTGTCTCAGTGCGTTTCCTGCTGAATAACCTGTGATTTTGCCAGCAATTTAAATGTGTAAAATACTTGGCTTTCCTGTTGACATAACTCACAGGCTGACTAACAGAGGAAAATGGCCTCAGTCCACAAGTTATTTGGCATCTCAAACATGCATTGATTTTTGACACTCACAGTTTTTTCCTAATGTAGGCAAGGATTCAGCTTGCTGTTGTGCAATCAATCTCTTTTTGCCTCAGTACGTCAGCATTTTCATTTTAGTTGCCAAAATGCAAATTTACTGAAGATTTTCACTGTATTTGTGACCATTTAACTATGTTTACCAGTGACAGTCTTGGAAGATGGGGGAAAGCAACAGATCTCAAGTTAGGACTGTAAAAATGGGATCATACCACATATTAATTTACTGTGTACGGCTGCTCTGCAAAGACTGCCATGAAGCATTTTTGGGGATTTCAGTGTCAAATCATCTCTGTAAAACTGTATTGCTGTGTTTGTCAAGTCTGCCTTCACATATATTTGCTCAATTTTGCAAATAAAATAACTTAAGAAAAGCTTTGGCCCCCTTTATCGTTGTGTAAAGAGTTTGTGCGATGAGGAGAAATATGTCAGAGAAGGCTGCCAGAGACAAGCCGTCATCAGTAATGTCACATCTGAAGAAAGCTATGCATAAATCACAGGAGCCCTAGGGTAGCTTGAAGTCTTCTAAAAGGAATCACTAGCATCTTCTCTTGTACCACAATTAGCAATGTAGAGAAAACAACTTCCACTGAAAATCTGACTTTTACAGTATTGTTTATTCATTTGAGAAAATAAGAGATTTTGTAAAGAAGTCAGTAAGCAGATATATATCACTAGGAAGCAGCCTATGACTATAGTAATACTCAGAAAGCTAATGAAACAAAAAAAATATTAATTCATAACTTACGTAAGATGCCAAATTGAGCTGCATGTGTGGATGTGATGAGATGCATAAGAGCACCTATGTGCTGCTTTGGCCATGAAGTGATTAAATCAAAAGGCACCTAAAGTGGCAAGAGAAATACCTGATCTAGAATTGTGAGTCTTAATTTTTTTGGTTCCTTGCAGATCAGAAAAGAAATCCCTAATCCAAGAGACCTATATTTTAGAAAAGCCCAGGTCTCCACAAAAGCGTCACTGCGCCGGTCTTTCTCTCTCTTTTAAGAAAAGGATGGTTAAATTCTAAGTCACAGACAGACATTAGTGAGAAATGAATATAAATCTCTGTCAAGTTCATTTCTGTAGCATACAAGGCTAGTTTGTGCACATTGATTTAAAAAAACAAAATCAAGACTTTCTGCTCTTCTCTTATATCTCACAACAACACTCCAGGGAAGTTTTCTGACTTGTTGCTGAAAAACTACTCAATCAAAAGGGCCTTGTGGGGAAAAACAAATCCATTCTTAAAATACTTCTATTTGAAAAGAAAAAAAAAATGCTTTAAGAAACATGCATTAAATTAGCTGTTTTGGTAAGTAAAGATGTGAAAAAAAATTACAGCAGGATAATTAAATATTTTGAATTTGGCACAGGGTTGGCTTTAGTATGTGATTTGAATATTAGTAGCTTATGAAGTTCTTACAGGGAAAAGAACCTGAAAGGCCCTACACAAAAACTTGTGCTTAATTCAGGAAATTTCATGAAGATTTTTCTCAATTGTATCTCAATAAACATGCTTTTCTCACAGCAGAAATCTCATGTGCATTCTGTTCATCTGTCAGGGCATCTGTATAAAGCAGTTATTTTAAGGCAACGTGTTTTAGACAGTAGAATTGAAAAACTGGTTGCAGTCTTTAGCAAATAATGCATGAAAATTCCTTCAATTATGTCCTTATCAGCTTAAAAAGAACCAAAGAAAACTAGTATGAAAACAAGGAGACATTGTGTTGTGAATGAAGGCTGGTAAACTGATTCCTTTTCAGGAAAAGCAAAAAAACATCGCTTTAAGTTGTGGCGAGCAGCACAACAGAACCTGCTTTAATTATATACAGATGATGGGAATTTGTCTAATGTTTTATGGTGAATCGTTGATGAGGCCTGCAGGAGGAAAATTTGTAGAAATAAAATCACCTTGACAGTAAAGCACTAGGGTCAAAAAGCAAAGTAAAGTCAGTGTTCTTAGCTTTAATAAAAACAGTATGATCTGTCATCAACACAGCATTTTTACACTCTTGGACAATGCACTCTGGGAGCTCCTGCTGGGTTTCATCTGATTTTCACCAAAACTAACAAAGGACAGCTTATGGCTGGTAATTCATTATGACAGCAGGGAAGTTATAAAAATACACGTTTAGAGCCCTGTAAATAAATAGCCCACACTCCAATTTTCAACACAAAAACTGTTAGCCAGGCTAGGTAAAACGCACTAATAAGCTAAAAAGTAGATCTTCTGGTTTGGGGTTTTTCTGTTTGATCTGTTCGTTTTGTTTTGGGTTTAACTGTGAACCTCAAAGTACAGACCTTTTTAATTTATTATTAGAGTTTCTCAAAGTTAATCTGCCTTCTGTGCTACAAGGGACTTCAGGGCAGATTTGGGGAAAAAGGCTTGGAAAGTGCAAAGAGGTATTGTTAAATACCTGAAAAGATTGTACATACATTGCATCACTGTCTAAATACTGACTAGGCAGGATCATAAGGCAAAACAAACAGCAGAGTAATTGGAAACATCTATGAAGTAGATGATCACAGAAGCAGGGTGATAGGCAAAAGGATATACAGTTCACTCTTCAGTGACTGATTTTACACTGGTGTTAGTCCAGTAAAAATTAAAAACAGGTAGGAAAAGGAGAGAAAGTGTAAAGTGTAAAAGGGGAAAAGAAAAATTAAGACAACATTAGAATTTTAAGTTTTATGGGCAACAGGGATGTTTCAGAGAAACTAACACTAATTTCCAGCAGCCGCTATGGGAAATCTGGACAAAACCAGTCTTAAAATACGTACCTTTACCTAACATTTCTATTTTTAAACCTAAAGTCTCTGACAAAAACCTTTTAAATATAACATAGAAAGCCCTTTAGCAGTTTGCAGAAAAAAAAATTGTTAGTACCTTCATGTGCTCCTGTGACCATGTTGTTTCCAAATCAATGCTGATACCTCCATTATACTATTCATATAACCAGGTAGAGGAGGAGACTGGCATGAAGCATTTAAAGAATTCTGACCTATGGTGAGCTGATCCACTCCAGCAGGAACCCTTATTGTAGACACAGCACCACTGACCAAGTGCAATTTGCCTGGTGCATCTGGTTCAGTTGGTGGTTGGGATGCAGAGCAACCAACAGAGAGCATCGTTTTGCCAGAAAAGCCACACACACACACTCCTATTTCTTAATTAGCGTGATATAACCAATGTCCCTTGTCCCAGTGAAGTGTAGGCAAGCCCAGACTTAGGGAAAGCAAACAAACCTGTTAAAAACCATCTATACTATCACAGAGCGAGGTTTTCTATAAAGACTTATGCTGTATTCAGGTACCTGCTTTGGAGCTCTTCAGCATACCATGAGTAGTACATGTGGTTCAGCAGATGCACATATACATGCATACTGAAGCTCAGTAATTATCAAGCTTTCAGAGGCAATCAGCCATTCTTTCTGTTCTCATTTTTCTGTTGCCATCCAAGCCTGATTGATGCATTCTCCAAAATCAGGTAATTTCTAAAGGTGACTCCGATCAGATATTCAAAGGCACCTAGATGTTGGGCATTACTGAAATACTATATGACTGATATGACCCTCAATGCTGTAATAACTAGCCATTCTAACATCTTTTTTTACTTATCTTCACAACTTTTCTGTAAGTTTGATGAGAATCATCCCTACCTTTCCACAGAGGGAGGAAAGGGCTCTGACCATGATGTGAGGAGCCTCTCTGCATGCTGCTGCCAAGAGCTCTACATCCTCCTGCCTGAGATTTGAGGAAAAGGTGGTGTTGCCCTTGCAGTTGGGGTAAAGCCTGTTTGTACCAGAGCTCACTGAGTATCCCTGCTCAACTGAAGTCCCCAAGGCTTTTCTAATCCCACCTAAACATAGCCTGCACTACTGAGCTTGCCCATGAGACCGTATTTCTAGATAGGTGCAAATACTTGGGGCAACTTAAGGTTGCCCACTGTGTTGCCAGAAGGGTCTGTAAGTGCGCAAGCTCAGCAACTGTAAGCACGTAAGCTCAGCAGCTGCTGCATGGGGGTTCCAGAGCCATGAGGTGACTCGAGCACTCAAATTCCAAGTAGCACTTTAAATTTTGCAGTCCTTCTCACCTGAGATATTTTGGTTTCTACATCACTTAGATTCTGTAAAGCTGACCTGAGCCGTACCTAAATGCACTTAAATATCTGTGATGGAGCAAAAAGGTGAAACAATTTTCAGTCTCCCAGCTAGCAGTTTACCAGCCCTTCCCTTCACAAAAGCAGCACCTACACATGGATATGGGTATTACTCACATTTTTCAAAATCATTCTCTGTAATGGAACAGAAAAAAACTTATGTGGTACAGACATCAAAAAGATTTAGCTTCACTGGGGGAAAAATAAAGAAAAACAAATCTTTAAAGGGAGTTAGGGTGAATAGTGAAAAGGTGCAATACTAATTGAACTAATTGACCTCATTATATGAATCATGCTTGTCTCCTAAGAAAGAAATTCTTTCTCATAGGTTCCTGACACTTACATGAGAACTTCCATTCTGCACTCATGCCTTTGGAGAAACAAAATTAATGGTGGGACTTTTTTTTTGCCAAAATGCACTGAAGGCAGGTGAGTATGACCTCTACTGGAATCATCCTGCGCAATTGTCCTGATTCATCCACTTCTGGCTGGCGATGGGCTTTTGTTCTCTGCTTCTGAGCATTGAACAAAGATCTTTTACACTGACCTAAATTTCTTTCTGAGCTTCAACTCCCTCTCTGGTTTCTGGAAATTTTATTTGCAACTGCACACATGCTTATTTTAAACATCCAAAGCAGTGCAGCTTTCAAAAACGGCAAGAAGCAGAAGTAAAAATACATTTTCTGGCGTAATACACACTTCCATAGCTATCCATTCAACTTTCTCTTCCCCAACCAATAAGCAAAACACACAACATTCGTCGAATATCAAGAGAGAAGAAGGTAGAGAAGACAAAAACCTTGAATACAGGCTGGAGCAGTCCCATCACTTACAATTTCACATTTTGCTGTCCCATCTCAGGCATATGCTTAGCATGACTTCATACCAAACTTGAAGATAACTGCATGAAAGACAGAGTTTACATTATTTTTTTTCTCCTTTTAAGCCTCATCATCCCCAAAATTCTGATTTTAATGGGACTTCTGCCTCCATAACAGCAGCAGAAATGGACTGTTGTGGAACAGCAAAATAGTAGCTCAGCTCACTGCAGACCTCTGATGTTTTATGGAGCTGGAGAAGATTTCCCGTGCAAAGGTAGCCCTGAGAACTAAAATAACACTTAGCAATAGCTTGGCCCAATGGAAACCAATGGGACCCTTGCCACCAACTTTAGCAGAGCCAGAATCTCACTCACTACTTATATACATTGGAGCAAAAGATGAAGGAAAAGATCTTAAATAAATCACCTCCCAAATAGGAATGATTGCTTTTCTTTCAGTCCTCCTGGAAGGAAAAATGATTATGCTTTTTAGCTGTCAGAACAAAACGGCAAAGTAATTCATAAGGTATAACATTAACACATATAAAACAAAATGAAAAACAGCTCTAGAGTATGACCTTTCACTTCAGCAAAAGCTGGAGCAAGTGTATTGCAGGCCAAATTAATACTCATTCTACTAGGCAAATAAATTCAAAACAGGGAGTCAATCAGGCTTTCCGTAGTGTGTGGGGAAACAAGTTTCAGCTCAAAGAAGACATCAATTCTGAATAGGACTCTTACTGGGAATTCAAAATGCCAACAAATAACACTGGTATTTTTTAATCTTTAAAATAAAAAGTATCCCAGTACTGTCAAAAAGGGAAAAGGGATTTTCAAAACGTATCTCATATCACTGCAGTATGGTCTGCAATTTTGGAATCAAGTCCAGGTTTTTTGTTTTCAGCTCCCTCGATCTTGGTCTCATATTATCTCCAGACAGCCAGGCTAGAAATCCAACTTGCATATGTGTACTTGTACACACATAGTTTGAAAAGAGGTCTTTAAATGAAATACATGGTTCTGGTAAATGGAATGGAAATTACAATAAATAACTGCGGTATGCTCCACTAAAAAGTCTAATCTAATACAAAAACAATTAAAACAACATCTCCCAAAACCCTAAGAGTAAAATAAATTGTGCTTATGTAAGCATATGAGGGAACTTTTTAATTCTTAACTGAACAAATGGTGCAGAAAGTATCAATGTTTTAAATTCAGAATACTGTATAATCCACACAAACAGAGGAAGTATATTTACTACAGAAGAGACAGTCTGTTATAGCTCTTCAAAAGCAGATATTTAAAGTTTACTTTCACATGGGTTTTCACTTTTGACCTGCTCTTGACCTGGGTAATACTTGCAGACCAGTGAGTTTAAGAAGGCCTGGGATCTATTAAAAGAGTAGTAGCTTGACTTTTACTGACTAGCACGCTGATGCTTTAAAGTAAATGTTATGGTTTGTCACAGGAACCAATTTGGTTACCGTTTGTTCTTCCTGCCCCTGCCTGCTGATATTTTCTCAAGTGTTTTTCATTCTTGAAATTCTATAAAGAAATCTGCATGCTGTTATTTTAAACTTCTGTATCTTTCTTCTGAGTAGTTCATATTTAAACACTGGGCAGTGTACCCAAAGTTTAACCCAAGTGCCATTTGGTAGGACTTGAACTCAAAGTGCACAATCACTTTTCTGGCCACTCGGTCATCATGGCGAGAGATCCCCTTTACCTGTTTTTTAATGGCTTAGATGGCTATAATTCTTCTCCCCCTAAATTAGCAAAAGAGAAGCAGTACAGTGTGTATGGAGAGAAAATATTAGCTTTTTTTGTTATCACTATTTCCTGCTATACTTTACCAGCTTTATGCAATACATAGGATTTTGTTAGATATGTCAAAACACTGAGACACTTTGAAGAGTTTGGCTGGACAGGAGCCAGACTTATCCCCTCTAATTTTACAAAGGACAATCTTGTTATACCTATCTTTAATTTCTTGTCTTAAAAACAATTCTATCTCATGTAATATGACAAGAAAGGTGCACATTTTTTTCTCCTCCTTAGAAATTACAAGACCTTAAAAACTTGAGTCTATAGAGTCTATAGGGAGAGGCCACAGTAAGTCCCCAGTTACCAACAGGTTTGACAAGTCCTGCATTTTTCACACAGGAGAGTACAAATGAAAAGAGAGGAATGAATTAGTCCTCAGCAGGTACTTGACATATACACAGAAGAGTCTGAAGCATAATTTGGGATTGAGCACTATCCTTTCATGTAAGGCATTAGGTTCAAAAGCATTGCAGTTCTGTAAATCCTTTAACCTGTATTTTTTCCAGTGTTTCATTTTTGTTTGCCTCAAAACAAAAGCCTGTGTACCAGCAATGACTTATGTCCCAAAATTATATCAACTATGCAAGTTTATGTTCACAGAACTAATCACCTGCCCTCTGCCAGCTCAATGAAGGAGGGGATGGAGCACAGCTGGGAAGCTGCCTCTCTTGCTGTGGCAGGTTTATTGGCTTGATTCTTCCATGAATTATGTCTGATACTATATAAAGGGGATTTTCTGTGGACTGTTCTCCAATATTGTGGAGTCTGTCAAACAAAACAAATCTCTAGGGTTTTGAAGCTATCTGTGTTGCACCTTTAAATAGCAAGAAATCCAAACTTGAGAGGGTTTGTCTGAGGCAGAGCTGCTGACTGACTAGAAGAGTTAAAAAGTTCAGTTAAGAAAACATTAGCAACTCTGAACAGGACTTAGGATAATATTCAGTCGCAGCCTGAAAACCCTTCAGAAATGAGATGGGGTGCAAACAAACATGAAAGAATTAAGCTGATAAGCAAAAAGACATGAATGCTTCTTCTTCCTCCTAATAATTTTTTCTTGCTTATGCAAGTTCTGAAACTGTAATGCTACCAGCCAGGATTTTTAAGATCTTGTCTCCATTTCTAAGATATAATCTGAAGACAGCTCCTTTGCCTCTTTTGGCAATTTGTCTTTCATAGATTAGATCTACAGAAAAGTAATAAGAGCAAATTTCAAACCCACAAAACCATCTTTTGACCTGAAAAGCTTTTTTGAGGTGCTACCATTAAATCTGACTTTAGTTTAAGTAATGACTATTAAAAGGCAATGTAACCAAAGTGCAGTTTAGGTGAATAATTTAAGAAGGATTTTCCCACATCAGTTCTCTCATCTTTATTACCAGTAAGAAATACTTTCACGTAGTAGCAGCATGCAGATCCGTACTTAAAAAGTGCTAAAAGTTACTGCCACAGTGACTTCACCCTGCCCATGAAAAACTTACCGAACCTGCAGACAGGCTAAGGAGTATCCCACTATACAAATCACCTGGTCTTGGTTTTGTTCAAGTAAAATACTTAATGGGAATGCAACTAACTGAGGTGGACACTGTGATACTTCAAAGAAATCCCACCCTATCCCATTCTGTCTTTTCTGGGATGTCAGATGATGTCACTGCCTTTGGTATCCTATTTAAGTATGATTAAGGACTGAAAATGGACTACACATCTCAAAGGATTTCCTATTGTACTGAATGAGACTATTTACTTGCAGGAGCAAAAGTTCAGTAACTTCATATAGCGCATCTTCTCTTTGGCTCCATAGTTTAACATTGCAAATGGTCAATTCAAGTTGAGGGTTTGCTAAAAGCAGTTTACAAAAAACAAGCATTTCTTTACTTTTTTTTTTATAGTTCATCAATTAATTTTTTTCTTCAAAAAGAACTAAAAAAAGAGAAAAATTGTTTACCAGAATTTTCACTTTTCCAAGCTACAGAATCATTACCATTCAACCACTTAATCTATATCCAAAAAAACAATCAAATTGTTACTATTCATACCTCTTGCAGGCTGCAGTACACACCAAAAGAAAGTTATCTTGAATCCAGTGGAAGATAATTTATGGGAATAATGACCTCCAAGATTTTAGAAACATGATTAGTGATGAAAGGTTAAAAAGATCAGCATTGCACTAGCAATAAAAAATTAAAAGTATAAATATTTTTCATGACTAGAATAGGCATAAAACTGGTGGCTTACATATGGTTACCCCATCCCAGTGTATATCCCAGTGTATTTCCCAGTGTGATGGTGACTGCACACATTAAAAGATCAATGCTAGGTAAATGGAGTCTCAGGGAATTACCAGCATGTCCATTGGTTTCTGGGATTTACTCAGACACCAAGATTCAAACTTAAAGCTTAAAACTGTTAAAAGAGTGATCAATTTGTTAACAAGAGATCAGATGGGATTTTCTGAGGACAGAATGCTAGAAAGACAGATTTTATTTTTAATACATCAACACACTAACTGGAAAAACAGATGAATTCGTACAGCCAGAGCAAAAAAGGACAAAGAATTCATAACATTTAATTCATTTAAATTGTTTTGTCAACAGGAGCAAATGGGTGCTTTTGCTAATGAAATTAAAGTACTGGAGAGGGCAGAACAGGCTCAGCTGATAAATTTAAAAATATTAAATTAACACAAGTCACAAAATTTGGGTTTGAATCTAAACATATATTCCAGCTTTTGAAACTTTGGCGATATTAACATCTGGAGTTTAAATTCAGGGCACTGTATTGCTAGAAATAACATCATATTCTGCAGATCCAATAGTAAGTTGCTCACATTCTACAACAGGGTAAATAAAACAATGCAGGGAAGTTAGCAATTTACTCAAACTTTAACCCAAACTAAGAGAAGGTAGGAATCTTGGAGAGCCTGAGTACATCTCACTGCTGTTCTCCATCTTGATCCAGAATTAAAAGTGACTGTAGCAAGTTTGATCCCAAAAATGTCTGCAGCTAGGAATGAAAGCAGAGCTCCCTTTTTTTATGCTCTTACATTCTAACAAAAAAGCTTTTATCCCATAACAAGCAGCTCGGCCGTGTACATAAGAAAGCTTCTTTCTCTGGCTCCGTGGAAAGCAATGAGAAATTTGCCCCTTATTTCAGAGTAATCAAACTTCAGTCCAAAGTTCTGACGTGGGAAATATTGGTAAACTCTTTAGTATAAGGTTTTAGGGTGCATTGCAGGACTGAGAAACCCCAAAACTAACAACAAAAAACTTTCATTCACAAAGGTTTTATGGAGAAATACTTTAAACCGGATAAATGCTTAACTCGTGTTTCCTAGCCCTCTCTTCAAGTTCAAATTTTCCTGATTTCTGACTGGACATTTTTACCAGATTCCAAACTCCAGAAAAAAAACATGGCTAAAACCCAAGGTATAGGATTCACTCAAGTGTTTCTCGACATACAAAGGTGCATCATCCAAGACCTCTATATGAACCCCTTCTCTTGTCTGCTCCAGAAAAGAGAAAACCTCGAAGGGCGTGCTACAGCAAGGCTGCCTAATAACAGGGACAGATCCCACAGGCAACCTTATTTAGAAGGGATGCATGGGGAAGAATGACAAGCAGGAAATTAAAGCAAAAGAACCACCCATCACCATTTAAAATTAACCTAGAAAATGGGAAATTTCAAGGATTTGAAAAAAAAAATGGGCTTCCTGGATCAAAGCGTTGTAAAGGGGATACAAAATCTTTAACCTTTAGGTAGCCAGTTCAAAATCCAGCTGAGGTCAGGAGGGACAAAAGGTTATCATCCTCTAATGACTTTCACAAACTTAATTAAAGTCTCCTTCAAACATTTTACGTCCAAGTGCATAGCCCTAGCTACCACTCGAGACAACAATAAAACATATATTGACTAAGAATGGAGCCAGCCTTATATACCTGTATTTATAAATCGGCATCATGTCAATAACCAGCTATAAGGTTATTTAAAATAAAAAAGTACTTCAGATGTAAAGATTTTGGATCTAGACATTTCACAATTATAGCCTCAAACTTAATAAACAGTCTTGCTGAAAAGATGAAGAAAAAACAAGCAACAAGTCAAAAGGAGGTAAGGTCCAAGCTATTTTAATGCAAAGAATTAGACTGTCTAAAGAAGGATGAGCACCACTGAAAGTACTTGAGAAAAACATTTGGATTGATGGACATAAAGCTGTACTGAATCTCTAGGTGTGAGCACTTCTCCCCCTTTCACCAGAAACATAAAATAAAACCAACCAAGCAAAACCACTTGTCATATCAACATGATTTTTAAATCATGTTTCAGCTTGTGAATGCTAACCTAAGAAGGAAATGCTATGACAGTGCGTTGATTCAGTAAGAAATAGAGAGAACACTGAGCCTTGAGTGAGCTGTGACGCTTTGAGAAGTAGATTTGTGTTCATTTACACATTGTTGACACAAACATATGAAATCTGCAACATATATTATTGTGTTCCACACCGTCCTGCATGACAGCCTTGTCTCTAAATTGGAAAGATGGACCACTCGGTTGATAAAGAACTGGCTGGATGGCCGCACGCAAAGAGTTGTGGTCAATGGCTCAATGTCCATCTGGAGACCAGTAACGAGTGGTGTCCCTCAGGGATCGGTGTTGGGACC